>CAIGRH010119605.1:0-25266 GCA_903798295.1 Fraxinus nigra | reverse complement strand
TTTTTTTATGTCCAAACCCCAACCACCAGAGCCCATTAGTCTAATTCCCAAGAAAAAAGTTTCATATGGAAAACTTCAAGGCTCATAGGACGAAAATTTTTGAAAAAAGATTTTAAGAGATTTATGTAAGAAAAAAGAAAACTGTATGTCCTCTATCTCCTTTGTCATCATTCGACCACTTCTAATGGCATTGATCAGCAGTTTCACAAACGGAAGTTGCAATGGTTAGCTTTGAATTTCAATCAAATAGCTCAAGAAGGCATCTTTGCATCGATGAACTTACACGCTCATATAGCTAAAAACTACTCCAATTTCGAAACAAGCTAAACTCTTATTTTTGAAACCATCTCCTATCTTTCAATACAAGGTAGTAAATTAGCAGGTTATGGTCTCTTCATCTTCTTGTTTNTCCTCTATCTCCTTTGTCATCATTCGACCACTTCTAATGGCATTGATCAGCAGTTTCACAAACGGAAGTTGCAATGGTTAGCTTTGAATTTCAATCAAATAGCTCAAGAAGGCATCTTTGCATCGATGAACTTACACGCTCATATAGCTAAAAACTACTCCAATTTCGAAACAAGCTAAACTCTTATTTTTGAAACCATCTCCTATCTTTCAATACAAGGTAGTAAATTAGCAGGTTATGGTCTCTTCATCTTCTTGTTTGCAAAAGAATTAACAGTTCCTACCAATGTTCAGTACCAAAGCTACATTGCCTCTCGCGTACCATTTCTTAACATCTTCTTCATCTGCTCACTCTGCTTATAGATGTATTGTCTGTTTAGAACTTGTTTTGGAAGAATCTGTTTTTCTCATAATTTTGAGATTGTGTTTTACAATATATGCTTCTTTGAACATTGCAGAATTATATATGGTTAACTAGGGAACTTTAATTGAAATAAGGGAAGGAGAAGATATTTTGAATTTCCAGACCATGATTCTTTCCAAATATTTCTTGTATTTTTATAGAAGGCATCTCCGTGCAGACTGCACCATAATATTTTGAAATTTACTGTCCTATTAGATTAATTTCATTTAGTATATCATTTGTTGCTTTTAAAATTTAATCAGTGTAAGGATCGGAGCCTCAAGAATCAACAGAAACAGTCAAATATTGACAAAGAACAACCAAATTCAGATTTACACAAAGTTGAATCGAATGTTACAATGGGCTCAGAAACAATTCATTGTACCCATTTGTACAATCTAGAACCGGCCACAAAATACCCAAACCCTAAGACAATAATACCAAGAAGCTACTACAATGAACTTGATCGAACCAATCGATCTCCAACTTGAAAACTCTCAAACACACACAAAGATATTATCACTAAGATCAGTTATTAAACCAGGAGATTTAATCTATTCACATAGAATTAAAATTGAGATAACCAAACGAGCAGAATCATGAAAAAGAAGAACACAGAAGCTTTCATGCACAAAGCCAGAAAGAACGAATGAAAAATTTCACAAGAAAAGGACGGTCCAACGGATATTAGTAGACCAACCATCAACCGTAGATCTAATCTTCATCCGACGGTCCAGAGCAACACACTTGGAATATTCCTTGGGCTTGGGTTGTGGGCTTGATTCTTGATTGAGTTATTGGGCAATGGTTTTTAGTAAAACATTTTCCTGCAGTTGGGCTCAGCCCATTTCATCATTACCCCAAAAATTAGAAAACAAATGACATAAATGACATCATATTCTAACAATCAGCTGTTTTTTCCTTCTTTAGTGAGATACAACAAGGATTAGTAATGACAACACAAAGCTTAAGCTTCGGTTACAAGCCATGGAACAGCGAGCTCAGTTACGTGATGGTAAGCAAAACCTATTTTTTTCTCCATTTTTTGTATCCACATATCTAGAATAAATGATTCTAAGTCATCTACCCAAAAAAATTTGGAGGCATATCAAGGATAATTTCCACATTTTGTGAAACATTACTATCTAAATATTCTTTTAGAAGTTACTATGATATCACCCTGCATAAAACATTCTCCGAAATAGTGAAGCAATAAACCAGAGCCTGAAGCAATTGCGCAACACTGAAAATGTTTGCAGAGACATCCTTGCCGTGTGTCTTTTTTTTTTCCTCGCTTTTGTATATTTGCAGTGGTGAAAATGATAATCTATTTTTCTTCTCTGTGGTGTTTGTTCACAATATGCAGCTCTAAATGAAGCATTGAAGCAGGAAGTTGAAAGACTAAGAATTGCCACTAGAGAAATATCGGCCCCTCAGAGACATTCAATTTGGCAATGCATCATATTCCATTCAACCAGTCCACTTTTTTCTCATAGCAGCATCAGGCAGCGCAAAACGACTCCCAGAATATACAAATGCCACAGTTACATTACCATCAGTTGGAATGTCAACTCAACAGCACCCCATATTTGCGTCGGCTCATGAACAGTGTATCTCGGACTCATTGCAACAAGATCCTCTTGGTTGTTTTTAGGGTCTTGATATCAGTAGTAGGGGCTCTCATTTTGTAAAGCTTGAAGGCCCTTCTATTTCAGCCAGTGAAAGTAATAGTACATTTTGATTTAGGTTCTTATGATATGTGCATTTTTCCAACCCATTTTTTTTATTCTTCATCCCAGAATATCCAATATTCATTTAACTGGGGTCTTAGAAGGTCATTAGTGTTGATTACTTGTTATTCATTGTTATGTGTTGGTGGTGATCTCTTTTTTTCCTTTTCCCCCCTTTTTTGAGATTTTTTGTTTAGTTCAGAAATTAGATCTTCTGATGTGGCCATGTGTCTCGTGATGGACGGTGTTTGTAGTTGTGTTGACAGGTTCACTTCTTGTATGGAACTTCTCTTCAATAGTTTGTTTTCCATTGGATGAATGCATTTATTGATCACAGACAGTCTGCTACTTTATAATGTCAGAGAGTGTAACGAGACAATTAACCATGATTTTTATGTTGTAATTTCATGATTATTCAATCATAAGTTTGGTATATTGTTCAATTTCATCTTCTTTACAATATTAGGGGAATAAAATAGCCAACAACTATACATGGAATGCTATAATTTATGTATACAAATCTGCACAGTATAATTCTATTATAGGGAAAAAAACGTTCCTGTCAATCTTTATATGGAAGTATACCAACTTGGAATTGATTCTAGAATCTTCAACACTCCCCTCAAGTTGGTGCGTAGATATCGCCATTCTCAATTTGTTGAGACCATCGTGAAATGATAAAAGTTAAACATTTATGGATTTCATGAAATATGTTATTAAAATTATTTGTTAATTTTGATTTAGACTAAAATTTAGATTTCAATTGATACCAAACATGATTTATATAAAAAAGAAAGGAAAAAAAAATTGAAAAGTTGGGGAGGGGGGGGCACGTGCCCCCCAGGACCCCCTTGGGTCCGCCCGTGTGCATAAGACCCCTTTATATAGGTTTTGAGGATCATAATCAAAGTAGAAAATATTTAATAAAACTTATAAGTTAAACCTTAATTATATTTCCTTAAACGTATCAAAATTGGAAACTAGATTATATAATATCTCTTCTACCATTCTATCAGGTGGACTGTTAGATACGTCTCGTAGATTGGAAGAATTGGAATTTGTATTTCTCCAATCAACTAATGTTCTACAAGCTAGTATACAGGATATTGGCAAATCGACAATCTGCTGCTCGATCAAAAGAGAGAAAAGCCCGATATATCTCCGAGCTTGAGAGAAAAGTTCAGACCCTTCAAACAGAAGCAACAACTCTTTCTGCACAACTAACATTGTACCAAGCACTTCTGCGAGAACCTGCCTTTCATTAGGTTTAGTTGTGTGCTTTAGCTTTGAACATATGCTCAAGTTATTTGGAATGGAATAGATCCTGAAAGCATATAATTAACATTATTGCTAATCCAAACATTTTGTTTTTACATTTGTATTCAGGAAAGCTTTTCAATGTTGGTTTGTGAGCAAATCGCATGCTACCTTGTTATCACAATATAGTTTCATTGGATTGTCATACTTAATATTCAGATCTTCTAATAAGCTACGAATCCATAATATTTCACATATTGCTTTAGCCATTCCTCTGAACTTAGATTCGGCACTAGATAGAGCAACTACAGCTTGCTTCTTGCTTCGCCAAGTAACCAGATTTCCTCATACGAAGGTGAAATATCCTATTGTAGAGCATCTATCCTTGATTGATCCAGCCTAATCTGCATAAGTGTATCCTTCGACATCCAGATTACCCCCTTCCTAAACATAATCAATTTTCCTGGAGATGACTTCAAGTAGCGCAAAATGTGAGTAACTGCATTCATATGTTCTTCGCTGGGAGAATGCATGAATTGGCTCACGGAACTTAGTGCATATGCCAAGTCAGGTCAAGTATGTACAAAATACTTAGTGCATATGCCAAGTCAGGTCAAGTATGCCAAGTCAGGTCAACTAGTCTTTGATACCTAGTCTTGTTTGTTGGGACTTGATTTGGATATATACCTAGCTTCAAGTTATCTTCCATAAGAGTGTTAACTGGACTACATGTTGTCATACCAGTCTCACTTAGTAAATCTAAGGCGTACTTTCGTTGAGATAGAAAGATACCTTCCTTTGATCTTGACACTTCAATACCAAGGAAGTATTTCAATGGTCCAAGGTCCTTTATCTCAAGTTCTCAGGCTAGGTGGTTCTGCAATGCTCTCCTTTCTTCCAAATCATTTCCCGTTACTATCATATCATCAACATACACAATGAGACAAGTGATCATTCCTTTATTATGCTTCACAAAGAGGGTATGGCCTGAGTTACTTTGCTTGTATCCAAAAGCTTTCATTGACTTCATGAACCTTCTAAACCATGCTCTCGGAGATTGTTTTAGACCGTATAGGGCCTTTTTTAATTTGCAAACATGTCCTCCACCTTTTGATTCTATATTACATCCGGGTGGTAACTCTATACTACCTCGTGAAGGTCACCATGCAAGAATGCATTCTTCACATCAAACTGGTGCAATGGCCAGTCAAAATTTACTGCCAGTGATATAAGAATTCAGACTGTATTGATTTTTGCTACCGATGTAAATGACTCTATGTAGTCAATTCCATAAGTTTGAGTGTATCCCTTGGTGACTAGTCTAGCTTTGAATCTTTCAATAGTTCAATCTGCCTTGTACTTGACTGTGAAAACCCACCTACATCCAACTAGTTTCTTCCCTTTAGGCAGCTCAACAACTTCCTAAGTTGAGTTCTTTTGAAGTGACTTCATTTCCTCATTCATAGCTTCCTTCCACTTAGGATCTCCCAGAGCTTCCTGCATGTTAGTAGGAATAGACACAATAGATAATTGATTTGCAAATGACACACTTTCATTTGACAGTCTATGGTTGGATACATAGTTGTTCATGGGATACTTAGGATCAAAACTAAGAATAGGTTCATAGTTAACTCTAGGTATACCTTTAGTAGCTCGATTAGGTAGTACTTTTGGAATTGAGGTTCAGGATATACCTGGGATTCGTGAGGAGAATTGACATCAGAAGACAATTGGTTAGATGGTACTTGAAGTGGAGTCGGTTCCATCTGATTCTGATTATTTCCTTCATTCAAACAAGCATCAGGTTGTTCACCCAATTCGCCACTTATCCCCTCTAGACCATCAGTTACCTCTTCTGGATACTCGCCACTTTCATTCACGACTTGACCATTCGTATTATCCTGGTCCAAAGAAGGAATTAGATTTAGAGTCTGCAATTCATTACGCCTCTCCCCCGAAATTGAAGACTCAGGAGCGGCATAGTACATGTCATTTTCATGAAAGACAACGTCGAGGGTGACATACAACTTTCGTGATGGGGGTGACAGCAGCGGTAGCCTTTTTGAAGGGATGCATAGCCAACAAAGACACATCGCAGGGCTCGTGGTTCCAGTTTATCACGCAATGGCTTGGGAAGATGCACAAATACCACACATTAAAAAATTTTAGGTGGTAAGTTCGGAGCAGTAGGAGCACTTATGGTTGAATGAAGGACTTCAAAGGGAGCTTGAAAATTCAGTGAGCTTGAGGGGTTAATAAGGTAGGCTGCAACACTGAGCCCTTTTCCCCAATAGTTGGTGGGCATGTGAGCGCCAAATAAGGTGGCTCAAACGACTTTAAGGAGATGGCAGTTCTTGCATTTCGTAACCCCATTTTGTTGGGGGTATAAGGGCAAGTCGTCTGGTGAGATATGCCATGTTCCAATAAATACTTCTTCAGGTCATGGTTATCAAATTCTCCACCATTGTTAGTACGAAAGACTTGTATGTGAGATTGATATTGAGTGGCGATCATCCTATGAAATTTCTAAAACAAGGAGGTAACTTCATTCTTTGATTTCATCATGCAAACCCAAGTTATACGAGTGTAATCATCAATAAATGATACAAACCAACGAGAACCATTCAAGGAGGGGTTCTTGACTGGCCCCAACACATCAAAGTGAATTAACATAAACGACACGGGACTCTTATTCATGCTTAATGGAAACGATACACAATGACTTTTTGCAAGTTCACAGACATCGCATTTGAAATCTAAAGTGTTTAACTGAGAAAATAACTTTGGAAACAATATTTTTTAAATATCCAAAAGACACATGTCCTAATCGCCTGTGCTATAACCAAATTTCGGAGGACTTGTCGATCTGATTTGTTGAAAGAGCTTTAGTCAATTGATGTGAACTAGTGGGTTTCAGATCCAGATAGTATAGTTTTCCCTTTCTAGTACCATAACCAATCGTCTTCTGGGTTCGAATGTCCTTGAAAACACAAAGGTTAGGCCAGAAAATTACAACACAAGATAATGCACTAGTTATTTGAGCGACAGATAATAAATTTTGATTGAGGGAAGTTACAACTAAAACATAATCAAGGTCTAAATTATGCGACAAAGGAATTGAACATTCTCCAATCACAGGTAAGAGATTGCCATTAGCTGCAGAGACTATATTTGTTGCGGTTTGTTTCATAGACTTAACATATTGATTGTCAAAAGTCATGTGATCCATTGCACCAGAATCAATTATCCATGCATTGCTATTACTACCAATTGATGCAGAGGTATAGAGAACCTTACCAATGTTACCTGAAGTGTCAATCAAGGAAGAAGCTTCTGCAACATCATTGGAGGAATTGGTCACGGCAACGGAGGCTTGGTAGTTTGGTTTCAAATTGCACTTGCGTGGTGCCTTTGCTGGATCCTACCAATCTGGATACCCAATTAGCTCAAAACACCGTGCCTTTGTAACTCAGTCTTACCACAATAAGTACACATCCGTTCAGATTTAGGAGACCATATTCCAATTCCAGCTTTGGCAGCACCGGTTCCTGCTCTAATTTCATAGCTGCCCTTCTGGAATCGGGCTTGTTCAGAATCAGATTTTAGGGTAAATTATCAGAGTTGAGGCTTAGTGTGTCGAACCAATAGAGCAGATGATTCAGATTCATCAGGTTCGGTACTTAAGGTACTTCGGCGGACAGCATCTCTATGGACATAAACATAGGTGTCGTTGAGGTCCATCGGGGGATCCTTTCGCAGAACTTCTCCTCTAATTTGTTCATAATCAGTATACAGTCCACTGAGAAATATGTGTACTCTCAACCTTGCAACAGATTTTTTATAGGAGATAATATCATCGGGATCCTTCATTACGACCTTATCACGATAGTCTAACTCTTGGAAAATTTCAACTAGCTCACTATAATACATTGACAGAGGTCGACCAACTTGTTTGGTGGTGAAGGTACGCTGATTTAGTGCAAACATATGTGTCTCGTCCGATCCATAGTATAAAGATTTGGTAAGAGCACTCCAAATTTCTCTTACGGTATGCAATCACATATAACGTTTCATTATTTTCGGCGACATGAAGGTCAGCAACTATCTCTTTACCTTTTGGTTCTCTGCATACCATTTCGTGTAGGTAGTATCAGTTTCTTTTGGTAGATCTGTTTTGCCAATAATATAATCGAGCTTTCTCTGGTCCGATAATTTGCATCTCTAGCATTTGAGACCACACATCATAGTTTCTTAGCATGGAAGCCAGAATTTTCAATTTGAATATGGATTACGGGAATTGATGGTTCAAGGATAGAAGATTCAGACTCGGTAGCCATATGTTATGGTGGGTTTTTTCTGGGTTTTCTTTGGCTAGCTCTGATATAGGACAGAAGATTCAGACTCGGCAGCCATATGTTCTGGTGGGTTTTTTATGGGTTTTCTTTGGCTAGCTCTGATACCAAGTCAAAAGTTTGGTATATTGTTCAATTTCATCTTCCTTACAATATTAGGAGAATGAAACAACCAACTATACATGGAATGCTATAATTTTGGTATACAAATCTGCATAGTATAATTCTATTCTAGGGAAAAAAACATTCTTGTCAATCTTTATATGGAAGTATGCCAACTTGGAATTGATTCTAGAATCTTCAACATATTCACTCCCTCGATTTTTGCTCATGAAATGTGTACTTGTACTGATAGAACTTCAGAAATAAAGTTTCAAGTGTACCTCTCCTAGAATAGCCTTTTTCTAACTGTATTAGTGGATTTGGGTCATAGTTTGATACTTTTACATTTGAGTAGATGCAATGAGAACATTGTACAAGATGAACACGTCCTAGATTGTTAAAGAAAATGCTCGGAATGTCCTTAATTACAGGGGGACTTTTAATCTATGATGATAAGATGATGCATTGGGTATCCATGTTTCTGAAGCTTATACAGAAAGTATAGTTGGAGATATAAGTAGATTTTATCAATCATTTGTGACTCGACCGTTCTTTGATTGCCTTTGATATTCTGTAATGACCATGACTCCAAATTTGGTCATGATTAGTGGTTTGATGAGCTTTCTATTCCTTGTAGATGTTAGGTGTTCTGATTTTCCAGGAACAATGGAGCAAAATGCCCAAATCAGGAAAGCATCGGTGTTTATGCTTTGGGTCATCCTTAGACCCATACTAACCGTCCGAGTTGAGAACTCCATCAATTCAGTAGATGATTGAGCTACACGTCTCTAACCAAGCTATGAGCCTTCAAACCTTTGCTAACGGATGAACGAAAGTTAAGCCATAGAACTTGAGCCGTTTGTTAAGAATTATGTATCGTTTCGATACCACTTATTAGGAATTAAAGACAAGAAATAATGAGACAATATGAAAAAGTAATGATCACAATAACACAAAGATTTTACGTGAAAATTGAAGATGGGAATGGTAGAGATAGAGAATTCACTATATTAAAAATAAGGATTTTAATATATGTGATTTCAACTAACATGTTGGATAGTTGGATAATCAAAATATGTGTTGTACACACACATGCATATATAATACTAAGAATCTCTAAAACGATATATAAGACAATGAAGAGTCTAATATGTGGTGGAGATCAACTAGAATAAGTTTAAACAATAATGGTGTGTTTGAGATTAAATAGGATTCAAAAAACTGTCAAAATCGCGAACACTTTAAAACTCGGATAAGATCGCAGCTTGAGCGGCGGCCTCGTGATGATCACGGTAATCGAGCCCTGAAGCTTTGCCTCCTTTTTCTTTGCACAATTTATTCCTCTCGTATTGCAAATTGGCCTCCTTCAAATGTTCTTCAAATTCAACACAAATTCCAAAATACCAACATAACTTCCAAATTGAATTCTAACTGGAATTCACAAATAGACTTCAATTAAAATTCTCAAGTCGACTTCAATTACAATTCCAAATAGAATTCAGGTCATACACTAATTCTAATGGAACTCTTACTAACAATTGGGCTCTATTCTTACTCCAATATAGACCTCCCTTTATTGAGATAATAAGACAATTATCATCAAAAGAGATAATGTGACAAACTTATATTAATTACAAGCCACCCATAGTCCTAAGATTTTATTATTTTCTTCTTTCGAGTATTGAGTTTAATTTCCCATTTACTTTGATTCTCAGCCCTCTCTTACAACAATTTAAATAGCTCAAAACTAAAACATTATCCACGTCTATTTCCAACCTCATAACGTTCGTCGCCCGACATTCATTTATGAGTGAGTATCACAACAAGAATTGACAACCAGCAAACTTAAATAAGGAAAAAGTATTCTAGGGTCGGATTGAACTTTCAAAGTTACACCAAAACAACACATGTACACACCTTGTGAGAACATGAAAAGCGTTTTTGGGCCCCAAAATAACTCCCTTTGTTAGCTCACAAGGGGCCAATATATGGCCTACCACCCCTCAAGACAAGACATTATCAAAATGCACATGGCTAACGTAGAAGCTAGTGAACTGAATTGCACCAATCATGTGGGGCTGCTAAACAAAAACACACAACCCTAATATTAACCATGCTCTATTTTCATAGTGTTTTAAGTGTACATTATTTGCTTATGGGTTAGGGTCCATTCCATGTTGCTAAGTCTAGTCTTAATAACAAGTGGGACTATTTGCAAATGCCCCTTTGAATAGGACTTCCATTGGTCCCTAACTAACAACAATTGGATTAGAATCCACATGCCTTTTGTCGATCCTATTTCATGATTTATTAGATAGATTTGTCCATTCACATCATTTTGAAACACTAACATATGGTTTTGTGAAGCCAAGTCGTATAAGTTATGTAAGGAAATATGAATATGATCGAAAAGAAAAGTGAGAATGAGACTACTAAAAAAGTTTACACAAGATTGGACAAGACAACAAGCATTTTTCGTCTGTTATTATTATTTTTTAGTTGTGTTCAAGCCGTTGATAATGACAGGAACATTTATTCAAAACATACTAAAATGAATTTTGAAGAGATGTTTAGCTTCATGCAAGTGCATTGCAAGTTGATGATTAATGAAGAACACTAACAGTTGGCCATTCTTTATTCCTTTTAGTACATAACCAAATATTCTTCTTTCTTTACTTTTAATTTGACTTTACAAATTCTTTATTTCATTATTTATTTTTAAAAAATTTACATGACTTACTTGCCAAATTGACAAAATTTATGGGCGGTAGAAATTGACAAAATTGAAGATATGCTGAGAGATTTTGTTAAGAGTCTTGATGCATCCTTCTCTTAGAATACAAAGAAAATTCTCAGTCCCTCCCCCACCCCACATGCATGCGCACACATGTGATTTCAATAAGGGAAATTTGCAGTAATGGTCTCTAACCTTTTTCATTTTTTGCAAATTGTACCACAATCTTCAATTTCAAAGCCGCTACAATCTCAAACTTTTCAAAAATATGCAGTTGAGGTTTAAATAGATGAAAATCATCCATTTGACCGTTGATTGACCAAAAAAATTGATTTTGACCAAATTTGTTAAGGGCAAAATAGTAACTTAAATTAAAAAAAAAACAAACAAACAAACAAACAAAATGAGAAGAAAAAACCAAAAAAGACATCATCATCCACTCCTTACCCGCTGAGGTGGGGGTTGGTTTATTTTTGGATTTTTAATTTTTTAATTCTTTAACTTATTTAATGTAAGTAAAATACAAAGTACCATCTTGCCCTTTTTAATTTGGTCAAAATTGATTGAATTTTGACTTTTCTGATCAACTAACGATCAAATTGATGGTTTCATTTAAATCCCAACTGCATATTTTTGAAATGTTTTGGATTGTAAGTGGCACAAATTTAAGGCTATGGTAAAGTTTGTAAAAATTAAAAAGATTAGGGATCGTTGTTGCAAATTTCCCTTTTAATAAAGAAAATTATAATGTACAATATTAAAGAAAAAAAATTAAAATCTTATTTACTATACCGATGAGTCCTCTACTATTTCATAACAAACATATTTGGGTAGGCATCAACCTCGTACATAGTCTTATGATATCGTGAAGTTAGAGGTGGCAATGGGTCGAGCTGAGCCGACTCGGCCCTTGCCCACAAGAGCTCGGTTCGTGCTCGTGGCTCGTCCCAAAAAAAATAATAATTTGGGCAAGTCCACGAGCCACTCGTAAAGAAACGAGCCGAGTAGGCTCAGCTCGCCTAGCGAGCCCCCTGCTCAGCTCGTGTTCGGGCTCGTGCCGCTCATGGCTAGTCAAAACGAGCCAACAAGCCTCTATGTGAAGACTTGTATTTTCGCTAAACAATCATATCTGTGAATGCGACCCTTTGGTGTCAAGTGCCTTTTCTCTCAAATTTACGAACCTATTTTGCCAAGTTCATTAGATAGAATTATCTTTGTCGATTTCGAATATAGGTATTGTTCTATTATTTTTGTTATACGAATATTTTCACGTATCAATTCGCATCTTCTTTTTCGATATTCACACAATGTGAGCATAAAAATAATTATGATAGTGATGTATGGATGCAAGGAGCCTACATTTGCGGTACTTGCATGTGCTGCTAACATGGTAGGCCCCCTTTACCAAATCTTCCCTAAACATTTTTCAATTAACCAAACCTAATTTGTTTCTACCTATAATATATTGCAATCAAATCCCTCATGATTGTGCTAATTAGTAAGTCATTTGATTAATAAAACTATGATTATGACTTTAAACTTCCACTTAGCCTTTTTAATCAATGATTATTAATCGGTAAATTATAAATTACATCCTCTTATTCTTGATGATATAGTAAGATATACTATTTTTTAACCACATATTCCATCAGTTTTTTTTTTATCAAACTCTATTAAAAGTCCATTTTTTATTAAAACCGGCTAAGCCCCTGTTTGGTACGCATTAAAATTTTCATTTTCATTATTCTATTCATTTTCAACCACATTCTTCAATAAAATAATATTTTACATCACATTAATAACTTTTTCTTCTTTTTCAACAACACATTCTCCATCAATCTGTTATTTCAAAATACATTCTTTCAAAATAATGTGGCTTANCTAACTAAGTAATGATGCTTATAAATCATTTTTCTCCTTTCCATATAATTGAATCTTTAGTAATCAAACTTAATGACACTTAGCCTCTGTTTGAACCACATTAAAATTTTCATTATCATTCTTCTACTCATTTTCAATCATACATTTTTCGATAAAATAATATTTTTCATCACATCAAAAACTTTTTTTTCTTTTTCAACCACACATTCACCATCAATCTACTATTTCAAAATACATTCTTTCAAAATAATATGGCTCAAACACAACCTAAATTTAAAACGATACAATATAATACTACGTACCCTCTCTCGTATTCAATTTATCTAAGCTGCAATAAGCCAAACATGTTTGTTGCGTTATATATATAATTGTTTTGTTAAATCCAAGTTTTTGTAGTCTATATTTATGCATTTCAATTAACGAGTCTAAAAGCTCACTAAACAAGTGGACACATGGTATACATATATTGGCTCTAAAATATTGGATCCTCTTCGTTTTGCACATTGGATTTGCTCCTCCAAGACATTCTAGATTGACTTAAATGCACTAATGTCTGACTAAAGTAACAAGTACATTACTATAGTTCTCAAATAATTTAGTAATTTTAGTTCAAGAATTATGTAAGATTTTATATGAACATTAGTATTATGTAACACGTGTCTTAAACTTGTAGTGAAGAGTCGAGATCCACCTTCAAGCATTCTTCGAAAGGTTACGATTGCAAATAACCTAAAGATAAACTCGTTTAAGTCTTCTTTGAACCGTCTTCTAACAAGCTTCTTGGATTCAATATGCAGGAAGACATATATCGATCCTACACTGAAGTCATCATCAAGATAAAGCCACCTCACATAAATTATTTCTTGTCACTTAAAGGATAGTAATAACATGAAATTCAAGTTCAATATGTTAAACCTTAACTCAACTTGTGAATCGATCCTTAATGTAGTTTAAGTTTCGTGTATTAAAACTTAAACGATTGTTTAGTGAAATTTTATCAAGAAGATCCTTAGTATGTATTAAACTTATTCAATAAACGAGTTGAGCTTCAGAAAATTTCATACAATGCCAAGGTGAACTTAAAATCTATTTCATTACTCATTACATTACATGCTAGATTCATTTTCGTTTAATATTTGATATGTGAAAGTTTCGAGTCTTTTCACCGACCTAGCACTCAAGCCTATACCGTACAAATTCCTTTACGAGTTCTTCTTTCATATCGACCCTTTAGATTGTTTAAGTAGGTTGCATCTTGACTTTACTTAAGTTTGAAACCCAAAATTCTAACTTCATGTTGATTAAAAAGTAAAGAGTAGAAAAATCCCATATTACCATTGACAAATGCTGCCAATATTCCACATTAGCTACATACATGCCCAGGCGCAATTTCAGGCAAATTATCCTTGAATTTGACATCCAATCCAATATTAAATTAGCAGAAAATAAGAAAACAGTTGAAAATTTGCATGTGGTTGTAGGGTCAATATTAGATTATCAGTTGGTAGTTCAAGTTGGAACAAATGCATGTGCACATGTGTCTCTCTCTTCTTCATCTCTGTGCTATGTTTTGATTTCGGTTTCTTGTGGCTCTCTCTCTCTCACCCCCTGAATTCTGCTAACTTGTCATTTTCTGCTATTATCCCTCGAATTTTTTTACCTTCCATTTTTCTATATAAATAGTCGCTCAATACTCCCATTTTTGTACTCAACTCTCTCTCTCTCTCTCTCCATCTCTCTAAACTACACTTTTGTGTTTCTAGCTATAATGGCTTTCCCTGCAGTATCCATGTTTTCCCTTGTATTTTTCTTTTTCAACTTTTGCCTTCAAGGAGTGTTTGGTGATTATGGAGGATGGCAGAGTGCTCATGCTACCTTCTACGGAGGAGGCGATGCAACCGGCACAATGGGTATGTTTTTTTTCCGTTCGTGCTTCAAAATGCTTAGTATACTAGATATTAAAATAAATTTAGAATCCTTATCAAATAAGGGCATAATAGTAAAATTGATCGGTGGTTCTATTCAATACTGTGTACTAAATGTACACCAGTATGATTATTGACATTATTTAAGATTTGAAATCAACGTTGTTAATAAGAGCAGTCTAAAACCTTATATGTTCGTTACTATTTAAACTTAATCGACGTGACTTTTACCCTTAACGTATTAAATTCTAAGAATTACAAGTTTTATAGTAATAAATTTAGAGTGGAGCAAGTCTTCTTTTGATCACCACAGAGTTATGCTAACAAATGATCGTGTATATACAGGGGGTGCTTGTGGGTATGGCAACTTGTACAGCCAAGGTTATGGTACAAACACTGCAGCACTAAGTACTGCTCTATTCAACAATGGGTTAACATGTGGTGCGTGCTACGAGCTAACTTGCAATAGTGACCCCAAATGGTGCATCTCGGGGACCATAACAGTCACAGCAACAAATTTTTGCCCTCCTAACCCATCTCTGCCAAATGACAATGGTGGCTGGTGCAATCCGCCTCGACAACACTTCGATTTGGCCCAGCCGGCTTTCTTGCAAATTGCTCAATATCGTGCTGGAATTGTGCCAGTTTCTTTCCGAAGGTTAGAATTTTTAGCACCTTTTTTTTTTTTTTTTGCATGATTCTAGTGTTCACTTGACATTTCTTTAAAACAGAGCAAATTCACTACGAATCTAGTGAAGTTACATTAGTTCAATTCTAAGGATAAAAAAGAGAGTTAAGTTTGAGAGCATATTTAGCTAAGATTAGAAAGTTAATAATAAACAAGTTATTTAACTGTTTTCACAAGAAAAAAGTAAATTATCCAAATATGTGTAGAAACAAAAACTCGCTTAAACTCAATATATCATGCTTATATATACTAAAAAATTGGTACTTTACGCGAATTTATGAGAGGGTCACAAACATAACGAGACACTTTCATGGTTTTTCAACTTTTACTTACACCACACTTTCCCTAATGTTGATGTAGTGGGCTAGCTTATTTTGACTAATCCTCGTCCTTTGAACGTCAACATGTTTTGACGTGATGAGCTTATTCTTCGTATCGAAAAAATACATATTTGGAGAGATTCTAACATTTGTACAAAATCTTTGAAAAAAGAGAGGAGAGAATACACAATATTTAAGACCTTAACATCCACTATTGCCTTGCTTGTTCAAGGTTTGAAGATTTCTTTCTGAAACATTGTTTGTTTGTGTTTATAGGGTGCCATGCGTAAAGAAGGGAGGAATAAGGTTCACGATAAATGGTCACTCCTACTTCAACCTTGTGTTGATCACCAATGTTGCCGGAGTCGGTGACGTCCATTCGGTGTCGATTAAGGGTTCGAGAACGGGATGGCAACAAATGTCGAGAAACTGGGGTCAGAACTGGCAGAGCAACACCTATCTCAATGGTCAAAGCCTCTCGTTTCAAGTCACGACCAGTGATGGAAGAACAATTACTAGTAACAACGTTGCCCCGGCTGGTTGGCAATTCGGACAAACGTTCCAAGGAGGACAATTTTAGTTATAATATTAATAGAAAATCCATAGAAATATTTTGAAAGGATTCGATTTTTAAGATTAAGTTTGTCATTAGTTAAAAAGGGTGTGAAAGAGGTTATGGGAGCAATATGTCACGCTCCGACATGTTAAGTTCGTGACAAATGGCTCTAATGCTGTGGTGGCTGGATAGCACCCGCTTAAGCCTATATATTTTAGTTATTATTGCTGCTTTTTTGTTTTTTTTCTTAAATATATAATTCAAATGGTGGCTAAGATTGGATGAAGCCACCTAATTATTATATATAAGTTTGTAAGTTTGGGACTATTTGTGTTTGACGTATTCACAAATGTATTCTAATTAGAGTTATTAAGGCCTCGTTTGTCTCCCATTATTTCAAAACATTGTTTGTTACAGTAAGATTTTTCATCCACGCATTCAGCCAACAAAATATTCTACACACAAATCGATAAAGTTATTCTAAATCACAACCACACATTCTTCAAAAATACTATTTATTACTCAATTTCTTCTACAGTAAATTGTACAGAGCACGTAATGCTAGCAATTTGGGCCGTCCAACATGGCCCACCAATAGGTACGACCGAACCCATCCAAACCTTGTTTTTCTACCCATTTAGTCTTAATCACCTTAGACCATGTGGTGGATCACGGGGCTTGCTAATCCGAGTCATACATGACTAGTCTATAAAACTGAGTTCCACCACACAGCCATGTAGTGCCCAAACATGGCTGAATTGACTCGAACTAGGGTGGCTCAACTCTTTTGTACATCCAATTTGAACCATGTCTATTCAAAATAGCCAACACCAATCTCTTGGGGACCCAAACCAACATATTCACCGGTGGTCTAGATTATGCGTGAAAGCAACCCTTAATCCCATATCTAGAATCCACCTATAGAGCAAGCTTCCAAAAATAAAAAAGTTACCCATCTTGTCGTGCTCTACACACGAGAGCACATCCATCAATCAAGCTTGAAAACTTAAAGCCGCGTCATTCTTGTCGTTCTCTACATAAACTGACACCTTTAACCCTTGAGAACATCAACAAACATGTAATACGAAAAATGACATTAAGAATTTTCAACCCCAAAGACATCATAATCTCAAAAATATCAACAAGCATACTAAGGACAAAGATTAAGATTTAGCAATAATAAATAATATTGTTAGATGAAATAATATATATATATATATAGACACACACACACACACTAGTCAACGTTAAGAATCTTCAATATGTCTATTTACTAGATATGCGAATTGACGTGTCAAGAAAGTTTAAAAACATTTTTAAAAAGTTTTAACAATATATTGATAATTATTACTTTATAATTGATTATAATCCAATATATTTTTTATCTACACATTTCATAAGAATTACAATTATTACCCACTCAATTATAATTTAATCACCATCCAAACCTGTACAACCAAATGACTAGTAGACAGCATATAATCCTCCCATTTAGGTATTTCCTCTTCAATTGAACAAATCAACAAGTCCAATTATAACTCCATGGCACATTAAATCGAACAATAAAATTTCCAAGTGAAAATCAAAATAGGATCTATTTGAAAAAGGTCAAATCTTGAACCGATACTATTTCACGACAGGAGGCTCGACCAACTTGAGGTCCTCAGGTAAAATTGTGGAGGGGACTTCTCGAGAATAATTAAAAAAAAAAATTAATGATACAATTGATTAGCGATGGAAAATTTCGTCGGTGATCGAGATGATATTACTATCGGATAATCTGATAGAAATAAATATATGCATAGAATTATTGATAGTGTTATCATTTCTCATCATCCACAAACTTCCTCTAGCAATTATCAACTACAATATCGTCGGTAATGTCGCAACTACCAACAATGCTTTGGTCATTTTCGCCGATGAGAAGGTGTTGGTATTGTTACTCATATAAATAATCGCATTAAATTGGACCACGTGGCAAACGGTAGGGCCCCCTCCACCTTGCACGACAACATGGGCGACCCTATTGTATGTGTGGGTGGACCCCTTTTCCGTGGAGCGAAATCGGGCCGATCCCCTTTGAGTAGAGGCCCCCAATGCGAACCGTTTCTAACAAACCCCTTGAGGCCTCCAATACGAACCGTTTCTAACGAAGCAAATGGCGAGATCTATGATAGATCTTATGCTGAAGTGATTGACAAGACAATTCATTGCCAATGCCATCCTTGCATCCCTATATGGTCAAATCCCACTCTCGAGAACTAGGGCTTGGATACAAGAAGATCCTAGCCTTTAATGCATTGATTGATTGATTGATGTTCATCATAAGGGCAAATTAATCTGGCAAAGCCACGTGCCTTATCATTGGACGGTCCTCTCTTGTCTTACCCAAGTATAAAAGCTCACGCTTAATACCATTCGAGAGTAATGCAAGTTTAAACTCTTGAATTCTCTCTTCCTACTAGCCATATCCTTCACATTTCTTATCCAAGCCAACCCCCTTTTTACTAATTGAAGGCTCACGTTACAAGCTCCCCTGCACTTTGAATTATTCCTCTTGTTGGTTCACTCACTCAACTAACGACTGGTCCAAGCGTATTGAGATTCAACTTACCTGAACGTGAGAAGCTTTAGAATATGTTGGCCACATTATTGGAACAATTTTTTAGATCAACAGCTTGGCGCCGTCTATAAGAATCTTTGATACCATAACCACAAACATCCTTGTGGTAAAAACCATTCAGAAAAAGAGCCTTGAAGAAAGAACCTTCGCGAAGGAGCATCTTAAAGCTCTAGCCAAATACTCACAATGAGTTCTAGTGACCAAGGAACACACGACGGAAATAGGCAGCAAGAGGCATCTGAAGAATAAGTCCTCCGCACGAATGTAAATATGCGTCGCCCCCACCACTATTACAGGAGAGGCGGTACCACTGCACGCTTAGCAAGGAAAGTAGGGGAAATGGATGTAAACATGATAAACGGGGCCCAACAAAACACTGTCATGCAGCAACTACTCATGTAAATGCACCAGCAGGCTGGATCCTAGGCACCTCGACATAGAATGTTTACCCAAGAGGGTGAGGAGAATGACACGGCAGCATACCCCCCAATGCATGGTGTGAACGACAACCCTGCAGAAAGAGAGGTGGAAGTGTTTACTTCCACCAACTACGTTACAAGCCGACCCGACGACGACATACCACTGGAAGGAAATTTTTCCCCTGAATATACTCAGGAGCATGAACCTCAAAGGTCCAACAGCGTCTTTGATCGAATTGGACCCTCTAGACCTAGAAATAGGTCCCATCAGCCTCCCCCTACTCAAAGGAGACAGGAACAATACCAAAGGTATGAGCCTTAGGGGATACCACCTCCGCCTAGAAATAGGCGAGAGAAGAGAGACAATGCGAACATGAGAAATCGAGCAGGGACATCACAACCCCTCATTATCAGGCAAAATTAAATGATTTCGACTGCCCCTACAGATCATGTGAGTTGGATGATGACGATAAAAGCTTGGCCTTCTCCCAAGAATTGAGAAGTACCCCAATTTCAATTTACTTTATGCCACCAAAGATACCTAAATACAAAGGAAAAAGCGACCCAGCAAAGTACCTCAATAATTATAAAACCCACATGTCTCTGCGAGGGGCCTCTCCAGCGTTAAAATGTAGGGCTTTTCATTTCATATTGACAGGGGCTGTAGAAATCAGGTACAGTCATATTCCGACGGGTAGCATCAGAAGTTGGCTAGACCTTAAAAAGGACTTCTTAAACCAGTATCCATCAAGCAAATAAGGGAAAGCCCTCATCCAGAGGCTACATGATATGATAGAGCAAGTGGGGGAAACCCTAAAAAGTTACTTGGCTCGCTTCACGGACGAAATGACCTATTGTGAGCAAGTTACAAATAGAGAGGCCCTTTCTGCCATAATGAGAGGTCTCAACATGAATACCTTAATCTAGAGGGACGTGTGAAACAGAAACCCCTCTTCCTACAATGCTTTAGTGGAGATGATGAGAAGCGAGATCATCAATTATGAGTTGATTGACCATCGTAACAGAACATCAATGGGACTCTCATTACCTCAAAGGCAGCGAAGAGGCCCAGTATCCCACTTGGTAGACCAACAGTGCACCCAAGCAGGACACACAAAAGCCCCTACCTCAGGTTAAGCACTGGCTACAACCACACTGAACGCAGTGCCCTCTTTGGCGTATAAGAAAGTTGGACCTGGGGATCAAAGAGAGTCGAACCCGCCTAGGGACAAGGGCAAAGAGAAAAACAGGGAGCCTCGAGATCAACAGTACTGCACGTACCACCAAACCAATAGCCATAGTACTAAGAATTACCTATCCAGGCCATATCACAGAGAGCCCACCGACCCCCGTGTTAAGGGAAAGAATGCCCTTCGACACAAAGAAACGCCCCCCCCCATCCTAGGAAAGAGAGAGCCTAGGCATAACGAGGCGAGGCGACCTCGTATGGACGAGTCACGTCAGCGTGAACATGAAGAAGATAGAAACAGGATGAGAGGACAGAGGCATAGGAGGGAGCCTCCGGTAAACATTAACAACACATCCATTAGAGAAATTGACACCATCATAGGTAGTCTACACATAGGAGAAAATTCCAAGAACACCCCAAGGAATTACGCGAGAAAAGCAAAGGACCCTCCCATGGTGAGCTACTTGATCAATAGCACTAGCCGCGGACCTGGGAACACCTTACCAATTACTTTTTCCCCAACAGACACTGTGGGAGCTCATTATCCTATTGTAACGCACTAATGGTGCGAGCAGTCGTAGCCAGGAATGGATTGAAACGCATGTTGGTGGACAATTGGTGTTCAGTTAACATCTTGTTTAGAACTAAATTTGACAAGATGATGGTGGACCACGAACTCGCTCCCATGACCGCCCATATGTATAGCTTTACCGTGATAGCATCATCCCCAGGGGAAGGATCACATTGGCAGTGGAAATCGGAGAGTCCCGGTTTAAAGCTCATCATTTCATGAAGTTCCTAATTGTAGACCACCAATCCGCCTACCACGGAGTATTAGGGCAACCCGCCTTAAAAGACTCGAGGTTATAACGTCCATACATCATCTATGCATGAAGTTTCCTACCAATGAGGGAACTGCCATAGTGCGAGGGGATCAGATGGGGTCTAGGGAGTGCTACCTTAGCTCCTTGAGAAAATTCGAACCCCGTAGCATGAACATGGTTATGATGGATACTAAAATGGTTGGCGCACCTGAAGAAGGTCCTACCCCTAAGTAAGAGAAAGATGTCAGCTTGATGGATGTCCCTAAACAAGGGGTAATCGAAGTAGACTTGTATCCCAAAGTCACAGAGTCGAACTCACGGGCAACCCTAGTAGAAGGATTAGAACATTTCCCTGTGAACTCGCGTGACCCCACGAAGATATTGCAAATAGGAATGGAGCTCGAATCAGACGAAAAAACCAGGCTTAAGGTCTTCTTACTTGACAACTTGGATATATCCGCATGGAAGCACGAAGATATGGTAGGCATTGATCCCAGAGTCGGTTTCCACCGGCTTAATCTAGACCCAAAGTTCACTCTTCACAGACAGAAAATGAGAGCTCTGAACTCAAAGCGGTACGTAGCCTTGAAAGAGAAAGTGCACAAACTATTATCCAATGGGTTCCTCAGAGAAACAACATATCCGAAGTGGATATCCAACCTCATTTTGGTGAAAAAAGCAAATGGCAAGTGGAAGATCAGCATAGACTTCTCCAACCTCAACCAAGCTTACCCAAAGGACAATTTTCCGCTCTCAGTGATTGACCAGATAGTTGATTCCACTGCAGGCCACGAGCTCTTGAGTTTCATGGATGCATACGTCGGGTACAACCTGATCCACATGCATCCCGCAGATGAGGAGCATAATGCATCACTGATCAAGGACTCTACTCCAAAAAAGTCATGTCATTTGGTCTAAAGAACGTTAGCACAACCTATCAACTATTGGTCAATATAATGTTTTCCGAGCTTATAAGCAAAACAATGGAGGTATACGTCGATAACATGCTCGTAAAGAGTCTCAGATCGGCAGACCACGTTGAACACTTGTGAGCCACCTTCACGATTCTGAGAGAATACCTTATGAAGCTGAACCAGTTGAAATGCTCCTTTGGCGTCACTTCTGGAAATTTATTGGGATATATGGTTAACCAACGAGGTATTGGGGCAAACCCTAAGAAAATCAAGGCACTGCTGGGCATGAAATCCCCCAGTAAACCAAAGAAAGTGCAATGTTTTACAGGGCACCTCGCAACATTAAATCAGTTCATCTCTAAAGCTACGGACAAATGCCATCCTTTCTTTAAGTTCTTAAAAGGAGGGAAAAAATTCCAGTGGAATGAAGAATGCAAAGAGGCGTTCCAAAGGAGAAGAAGCATTTAGGCCAAGCCCCCTCCTTTCAAGGCCCAAAGAAGGAGAAACATTACTACTATATCTGGCCGTAAGTGCCGATGATGTGAGTTCAGTACTGGTACTAGAGAAGAGGGTAATACCCAACTACCTGGCTACTATGTAAGCAAAGCCCTTTTACTGGTCGAAACGCATTATACTAACATGGAGAAACTCGCTTTGTCCCATATGATCGCTTCAAGGAAGCTGAGGCCCTACTTTCAGGCCCATAGTATAGAGTTCTAACGAGCTTTCCTCTAAAAAAGGTGCTCCAAAAGCCAAACGCGTTAGGAAGATTGATGAAGTGGGCTGTGGAACTAAGCGAATTCGACATTTTGTACCAGCCAAGAACCTTAGTAAAGGGACAGACAGTGGAAGATTTCATAGTCGAATTCACTGAAGCAGCAAATATTAATGTGACAATGGAACTAGCGGGCCACCAGCCTGGAAATTATTTGTAGACGGGTCCGTCGGAAAAATTGGATCAGGAGCTAGCATACTGCTGGAAAGCCCAGAGGGCTACAAGCTTAATTGTGCAGTGAGGTTCGATTTCAAAACCTCCAACAACGCAGCCAAATATGAAGCGCTTCTAGCAGACCTCAGGTTAGCCAAAGAAATGCAGGTCAAAAGCTTGGCAGTTCGGAGTGACTCCCAGCTAGTTGTAAGCCAGGTCAACGATAGTTTTGCGGCCAAGGATAAAGGCATAGAAGCATATCTGAAAAAGGTTATGGAACTGATCCCATACTTTGAGGAATTTAAACTAACTCAAATCCCGAGGGCAAAGAACTTGTACGCAGACGCCTTGTGGAATACCTCCACGGGCCTTCCACAGCCAAAATTGTAAAGACTCGGAATTGCTCAAAATTGTAGAGAACCCATCCACCTTGCACGACAACGTGGGCGACCCTGTTGTATGTGTGGTGGACCCCTTCTCTATGGAGTGAAATCGGGTCGATCCCCTTTGAGTAGAGGCCCTAAAAGCGAACCGTTTCTAAGGAACCCCTTGAGGCCTCCAATACGAACCGTTTCTAACGAAGCAAATGGCAAGATCTATGATAGATATTATGGTTAAGTGATTGACAAGACAATTCACTGTCAACGCCATCCTTGCATGCCTATATGGTCAAATCCCACTCTCCAGAACTAGGGCTTGATACGAAAAGATCCTAGCCTTTAATGCAATAATTAAATGATAGACGTTCATCATAAGGGCGAATTAATCTAGCAAAGCCACGTACCTTATCATCGAACCGTCCTCTCTAGTCTTACTCTAGTATAAAAGCTCGCACTTAGCACCATTCGAGAGTAATGCAAGTTTAAACTCTTGAATCCTCTCTTCCTACCATCCATATCCTTCACATTTCTTAGCCAAGCCGACCCCGTTTTTATTAATTGAAGGCTCACGTTACAAGCTCTCCCATGCACTTTGAACTCATTTTTACAATATTCTTTTTTTCTCAAACTCATTTTCAACCACATATTCTCACAAAAAAAAATATTATGAATGTAAATTCAAAAAAAAAAAATCATACTTTTTAACCAAACATTCTCAAAAAAAAAAATCCCTATTCAAAAAATCATTTTTCCCCCCAAAAAATTATTTTTTTAATGATTGTCAAACGTGGTCTAAACTTGTGGCATG
Organism: Fraxinus nigra; assembly: GCA_903798295.1. NCBI lineage: Eukaryota > Viridiplantae > Streptophyta > Magnoliopsida > Lamiales > Oleaceae > Fraxinus > Fraxinus nigra. The sequence goes on along the minus strand of CAIGRH010119605.1, from coordinate 825 downwards.
ATTGAATTGAAGGACCGAGCTTAGTAAAAGAACGCATCCTTGACAATGTTCTTCTAATTTTATTTTTAGTCATGCTTTTATGTATAAACAGAACAAAAGCATGTCAAATTTTCTTTCATTAGTGTTACATTTTTTATATCGCAAGTGTACGTTATCGTAAAAAGTAGTATAGCGGAACTTTGAGTCCGGATATTGTCCTACGAAGACTATACTACTTATGACTTAATCTAATTTTTCTAACCCCTATTTGACAAGAGCAAATAAATAATTATGATGGTTGTGATTATTTTTCATAACCACTTTTAACTAATTGAAAATATAAAAAGATTGCACACAACAAATAATTGAATATTTAAATATATGATAAATATTAGGTCATAACAATTTCATCTATTGATCACATTAATTCTTAATTCAAGATTCATAACATAATGTAGCGTTCAATCGAATTATTCTATTATATTCAATTTACCCCTCTCGAGTTTCCGTTGAGCATATTTAACTAATTAAATTACATATCTTTATGTGAATCAATATTAGTTAAACGAAATACTAGTTCTAAAAATCTATATTATGACTGCAATAATTAATACGAGTATCTCTACATGTTATATTAATTTATCGAATTTTACTATATGGTCTAAATCTCAAACTCAGCTCACATAATAATCAAATTAGTGATCATGTAATTCAAAGCATTAAATTCACAGTAAAACCAACACATATAAGAATAAATCACATAAATCACGAATATAAAAATAAATGATCACAAGTCGACTACATTGTTTTCCCTAATATGAAAATTAATTCCTCATACTGAAAAAA
>CAIGRH010119567.1:0-11368 GCA_903798295.1 Fraxinus nigra | reverse complement strand
AAAATTAGCTTTTCTAACTCCAGAACACAGCACTATCTACATATAACTTCCTTGACTAATTCTGCTATATAAAAAAATCTAATAAAATTAAATGTTTAAGGGCATAACAAACAAGTAACCGCAACATGAAACAACAATGGAAGCAAAGCGAAGTGCCTCCTCAATCATGTGGATTTGTGCGGAGCGGTGGTCGGAGAGTGAAACAGAAGAGTCTGGTTCATAGAATCCATGGTGCATATAGTCCCCCCATATATTCTCCCATATTCCCGACGATTCATCGTAAAACTCCGCTATCCCCTTCTGCAAAGTCTCCGTCGTCGCGACATTTACAGCCGTCCGCATCCTTCTGCCACCACTACCACCATTTACGGCAGTAAAATTAATATATGTTCTCCTCCCAATCCAAATATACTTCGTAGGGTTTGGATAGGGGAAGAGGCGACTGGCGGTGACGGTGGCGGTGGAGGTGACGACGACGATGGAGCCGCCGATGAGTGAGGGGAGAGAAATGAAATGAAATGGAATATGGTTTGGATATGGTTTTATATTTAAAATAAAATTTGGTAGGGTAGATAGTAGGGTGGGTATATAGATTAATGTAATTTAAAATATTATTATTAATATTAATTGTAAAATTAAAATCTAATTTTTTATTAAATAAAGCCAAAACCTAATTATTAAAAACATCAAACTTAATACATTGGTTTATGTAATTACCACAACTCGCTGTACCTCGGAACTACCAAGCATGGCCAGATAATTACGGTCCAACAAATTTCCGATAAAACCCACAACAAAACATGCGACTATTATCACTCTGCCGCTCACTCCACATCACCACCAACTTTACTCCCACTTCCACTCCCTTCTTCAGCTCTATGGCCACCAACATAACCGCCGGCGATCTCATCAGCCCATCCACCACTAAACTGGGCTGGATCGGCACTGGGGTAATGGGCAGCTCCATGTGCTCCCATTTGCTCAAGGCCGGCTATACAGTCAACGTTTTCACTCGCACACAGTCCAAGGCCCAATCTCTTCTTTCAATGGGGGCCCACTGGGTTGACTCACCCAGGTCTGTTGCCGCTCAATCCGATGTCGTTTTCTCCATCGTCGGCTATCCCTCCGACGTTCGCCACGTCATGCTTGAGCCAACCACCGGCGCACTCTCCGGCCTCCGCCCTGGTGGCGTCCTCGTTGACATGACCACCTCTGACCCTTCCCTCGCTGAGGAGATCCACGCAGCCGCCGCCTCTGCCGGATGCTATTCCATTGACGCTCCTGTCTCCGGTGGAGATCGAGGCGCCCGCTCCGCCTCCCTCTCCATATTCGCTGGTGGAGAACAAAGCGTCGTAACCCGTCTCACTCCGTTGTTTGACTGCCTCGGGAGAGTGTACTACATGGGTGGCCCCGGGAAAGGGCAGTTCTGTAAATTAGGAAATCAGGTAACCATTGCCTCAACTATGGTAGGTCTGTGTGAGGGTTTAATATACGCACACAAGGCCGGACTGGATTTAAGCAACTACTTGAACGCAATTTCGACCGGTGCTGCTGGCTCCAAATCCTTGGACTTGTATGGTAACAGGATATTGAACAGGGATTTTGAGGCTGGGTTTTACGTAAATCATTTTGTCAAGGATTTAGGGATTTGTTTGAGGGAGTGTCAGAATATGGGGTTGGCCTTACCTGGTTTGGCATTGGCACAGCAGCTCTATTTGTCTCTCAAAGCTCACGGGGAGGGGGATTTGGGTACTCAAGCTCTTGTTTTGGCTCTCGAGAGGCTCAACAACATTTCACTTGAGCCGACTAAATCTGATTCTAAGGGGGAGAAAGAAGCTTAAACTGGTAATGTTTTGACCTTCATGTGAATATTTTGTTTAAGGATTAAAGGATGAATCTAGTCAATCTACTGTGTATGAGGATAAATAAATATGTCAGAAATATACTTTCCAAATATCAACTTTGTCATGACTGAGATTATTGGTTATATGATGTTAGAGCTGCATGCATCAGTTTGTTTACTCTTTCACGTTCTTAAACTGTTGTCGTATCTTGCTTACACTATTCTAAAGATTTGATCAACATCGAATGAGTTTTCACAGTTGCAGTGAATTTTTGTTTTGCTCTTATTTGGTATTATAAAATCTTCAAAATAGTAACTTGGCCTGTGCAAATATTAAGTGTACAGGCATAATTCTATGATATGATCGTTATATGATGAAGTATTGAAGGACATGTGGCAAGTGTTCTCAATAAAAACTTGCACCTGATAAATACTTGACTATGTGAAAATTCTAGTTGAACTGTATAAGTCATGCTAATTGGAATGGTTGTAGAGTAATTGACCTAATGTTGTATATTCAAGTTACTTATTGTGGGGAAGTTGCTCTACACAAGGATTTGTACAAGCCTTAAATGGAATAACACTTTTGTTGGTTAGTGTTAGTGTAAATAATTATAGTTTAATTATAGGGATTGACGTAATAATAGGGATTCCTTCTTCCTTATTTAGATTTCTCAATCTGTATATATATATATATATATATATATATGTATCTTCTTCTATGTAATAAAGATATCAAATTATTCTCTCTTTATTACATGGTATCAGAGCCATAAATTTTTTCTCGAACATGTGGTTGTCCGCGTGTGTTGTCGGTCCCATCTTGCATTTTTGACTCTACTCGTGGTTGGTGGGTGGTTCTTCGTGGAAGTTCGGACTACTGTTCACTGAAGCTGGAGTCTTCGGTGGTAACATCTTGTGTTTATCAGCGTCATGTTTTGAGCTTCTGGTAGTGGCGCCGCATTATGCTTGTGCAATCTGAGGTTAGAGTCCACAATTTTGACGTCATCAAGGTTGGGTTTTGGTTGTGGCAGCTTGTTCCGGCACCATTTGTAGTCACTGTTTGCACCTCCATCGTAGTCTTAGTTTTTTGGAGTTAGGGTTGCCTTTGTGAGAATATTGCGCCGTAGTTCCGTTGGGCTCAATTTGTTTGGTGGGCTCAAGTTGTTTGGGCTCAATTTGTTTGGTGGAATATAATTTTGTTCAGGCTTGGGTTTTATTGGGCCTCAATCATTTGTGATTTACTTTGGGCTTTTGTGTGGACTTGTGTGGGGAATTCGTTCCGTTGGATACTTGTGGGGGTGTTAATTTGGATATTGTGTTTTATTTCTATGGCTGACGAGCAAAAGAATTTAGTTGTGACTGATGTGATTCCAGTGATGTCCAAAATCACAAAACATAAGTTGGTTGGTTCAGATTATTTAGATTGGTGTAAGACTGTTCGAATATATTTGTGGAGTATCTCTATGGCTGGCCATCTTACTGAAGATTGGCCCACGGATAATACTAGCCAAACTTGGCTAATAGATGATGCCCGATTATTCTTACAAATTCGGAATTCCATCGGCACCGAGATAGTCGGTTTGATTAATCACTGTGAGTATGTTAAGGAATTGATGGAGTATTTGGAATTTATGTACTCTAGGAAAGGGAATGTGTCACGTATTTATGAAGTCTATTAAGGGTTTTTACCGTGCTGAAAATAAGATCAGTCTCTTCAGGCTTATTTTATGAATTTTAAGAAGACATACGAAGAACTCATTGTCTTGTTACCCTTCAACTCAGATGTGAAAGTTCAGCAAGCTCAGCGGGCAAATGGTTGTAATGAGTTTTCTAGCTAGTCTTCATTCTAAGTTTGAACATGCTAAATCCCAAATTCCTTCCAGTGCTAAAATTTCTTCTTTGCAAGAGACCTTTACTCGAGTACTTCGCACAGATACTAGTGCTTTTGTTGCTCCATCTGTTCAGTCTTCTAGTGCTCTTATCAATCGCAGAGGTCAGACAAAGGGCGGAGTTACAGAAAGTCGAGACATTCGAAGTCAGGATTACAGGGGGGTTGATGTTATTATTGTCATGAACCGGGTCATACCAAACGCACATGCCGAAAATTGCTCACAAAATCTCTGAGACCACACTCGGCTCATGTTGTAGCTATTACTGCTACACCCATCTCATCCTCTGAACAAACCATACAGATTTCTACAGATAAGTTTGCTCAATTCACTCAGTACCAAGAAGCATTAAAGAATTCGTCTCACCCTATCTCTACTATTACCGAGACAGGTAAACCCGATACATGTCTTCTTTCATCTTCCTCGAAATGGNAGAAAGTCGAGACATTCGAAGTCAGGATTACAGGGGGGTTGATGTTATTATTGTCATGAACCGGGTCATACCAAACGCACATGCCGAAAATTGCTCACAAAATCTCTGAGACCACACTCGGCTCATGTTGTAGCTATTACTGCTACACCCATCTCATCCTCTGAACAAACCATACAGATTTCTACAGATAAGTTTGCTCAATTCACTCAGTACCAAGAAGCATTAAAGAATTCGTCTCACCCTATCTCTACTATTACCGAGACAGGTAAACCCGATACATGTCTTCTTTCATCTTCCTCGAAATGGGTTATTGATTCTGGTGCCACAGTTCATATGACAGGTAATCCTAATCTCAACTCCACTTTTTAGTCGCACTTGTCTCCTTCCCATGTTACTTTAGCTGATGGTTCTACTTATTTTGTTCTTGATTCTGGCACTATTAACCCTACTCCGTTACTGTCTTTATCTTCCGTGTTAAGTTTACCACAATTTTCATTTAATTTAATGTCTGTGAGCAAACTTACTCGGACCCTAAATTGCTGCATTTCATTTTTTCCTGATTATTGTATTTTTCAGGATCTTATGACGAAGAAGATTATTGGTAAAGGACATAAATCAGGCGGTCTCTATTTTCTGGATACCTAGGTGCCCAAACCCATTGCATGTTCAAGTGTCTTAACTTCATTTGACGTACATTGTCAGTTGGGCCATCCATCTTTATCTTTGTTGAAGAAATTATACCATCAATTTCAGGGTGTGTCGTCTTTAGATTGTAAGTCGTGTCAGTTCACAAAACATCATCGATTGTCCTCAGTTCCTCAAGTCAATGAGCGAGCTAGTTTTCCTTTTGAGCTAGTGCATTCACATGTTTGGGGTTTGTGTCCTGTAGTATCCAAAACTGGTTTTCGATATTTTGTTACATTTGTTGATGATTTCTCTCGTGTGACTTGGCTTTATTAATTGAAAAGTCGTTCTGAATTATTCTCTCATTTTAGTGCCTTTTGTGCTAAAATTAAAACGCAATTTAATGTTTCTGTACAAACATTGAGAAGTGATAATGTCAAAGAATATTTTTCCAATACTTTTCAAACTTACATGCTTCAGAATGGTATTTTACACCAATCCTCGTGTGTTGACACCCTCTTAGAATGGTGCAGCTGAAAGAAAAAATAGACACCTTGAGACAGCAAAGGCACTCTTGTTCCAAATGCATGTTCCTAAATAGTTTTGGACTGATGCAGTCTTCACAGCCTATTTTTTAATTAATTGGATGCCTTCATCTGTTCTTCATGGTGGGACTTCTTTTAGTGTCTTTTTCCCTACCAAACCATTGTTCTCTACTGAGCCTAAAATACTTGGTAGTACTTGTTTTACTCGTGATGTTCATCCCTAGGTCACCAAATTGGATCCAAAATCCTTAAAATGCGTCTTTTTGGGTTACTCTCATCTCCAAAAGGGATATCTGTGCTACTGTCCGAGTCTTAACAAGTATCTTATGTCTGCTGATGTTATATTTTTGGAACATATCCCTTTCTTTCCCACTTCTATTTCTTACAATAAAGGGAAGGAGGATGATCTGTTAGTTTATCATGTCATTTCTCGGCCAACTGATATTACTTCTCAACATGTTCCCACCCCACCAACACCACCACCACCCATTTACCAAGTCTATTCCAGAAGACGTCACCCTCCTGATGCATGTTCGGCGCCTATCTCTTCTTCGGCATCGGATCGAGTGTCTAGTGATCTTGCTCTACCTATTGCTCTCCGCAAAGGTAAACGTCAGTGCACTTATCATATTTCCTCTTTTGTTTCTTATGATCACTTGTCTTCTTCCTCTTATTCTTTTATTGCTTCTCTCGACTCTTTGACACTTCCGAAGACTGTTCATGAAGCATTTTCCCATCCTGGTTGGCGTGAAGCTATGATAGAGGAGATGAATGCTTTAGATGCTAATGGTACTTGGGATTTAGTAAACTTACCTGCAGAAAAAAAGGCTATTGGATGTAAGTGGGTGTTTACGGTCAAGGTCAATTCTGATGGTTCCGTGGCTAGGCTTAAAGCTCATCTTGTGGCTAAGGGTTATGCTCAGACTTATGGTGTGGATTATTCTGACACTTTCTCTCATGTAGCCAAGTTAGTGTCTGTTCGCTAATTCATTTCTATGCTGGCCTTTACATCAATTAGATATCAAAAATGCATTTTTAAATGATCTTTCGGAGGAGGTTTATAGGGAGCAACCTCTGAGGTTTGTTGCTCAGGAGGAGCATACGAAAGTGTGTCATCTTCGAAAGTCATTATATGGTTTGAAACAAAGTCTACATGCTTGGTTTGGAAAATTTAGTCAGGCAATGGAAAAGTTCGAAATGCAAAAGAGCAAGTCTGATCACTCAATCTTCTACAACCAATCTGAATCCGACATTATTCTCCTTGTCGTGTACGTTGATGATATTGTTATTACTGGGAGTAATAGTTTGGGGATTTCATCTCTAAAGTCCTTTCTTCACACTCAATTTCATACGAAAGATTTAGGGGCGTTGCAGATTTAAGGGCATTGCAGTATTTCATACGAAAGATTTAGTCAGCCCACGTGGATATATCAACTCTTAACTGAAGTTGGTCTTAAGACTTCAACACCAGCAAAGTTGTGGTGTGACAATCAAACTGCTTTTCATATTGCGTCTAATCCCGTATTTCATGAACAAACTAAACATATTGAGATTGCCTGTCATTTCGTTCGTGAAAAAATACAGCAAAATTTAATCTCTACAGGATATCTGAAAACTGGAGAACAATTAGGGGATATTTTTACAAAGGCTCTAAATAGGACTCGGGTTGATTATATTTGTAACAAGCTAAGCATGATTAATATCTATGCTTCAGCTTGAAGGAGAGTGTTAGCGTAAATAATTATAGCATAATTATAGGGATTCTCTTTTCCTTATTTAGATCTCTCATATATATATATATATATATATATTCTCTCCTTGTAATAAGATATAAAATTATTCTCTATTGATTACAGTTAGTATAGCTAACAGAAAATGCTTAAGAAATTTCAAAATGTAAAAACGAGTATAACGTTAAGCATAAATTAGCTAAAGGAGAAGCCAAGAGTGATTCAAGAGTTTTAAGAACAGTATTAGAAGCATAGTTTAACAACCAAGGATAGGGAGATTCTGTTAACATATCTCAACAAAGAGAAAACTGATGAAAATATGGAACCAAATTAAGTGCGTTATAAACTTTGTTTCATATTGATGAGTTGATAGAAAGATGAAGAATTATTTCAGCAAACTCACTAATGATAGGTATGGCTTGGACTTACACACCTGTCAAACTCTACAAAAAAAATTATGCTAAAATAAAAAATGGTGCTAATGAAATTCCAATTGGAGTACTGAAGAGTCTAGGTGAAATGGGTATCCATGGTTGATGAAATAATTCAAGAAATTTTCAAAACTTTTTTTTTTTTTTGTAATACCCTCTATTTTTTTTTTTAAAAAAAAACCCCCAATTTGCAATCACCTGATTTCACATTTGGGTTTTGCCGATGACATTATTTTCTCAACTGGTTACAAAAGATAAACCTTTACAGTTATGAACTTCCTTTCTACATGTGAAGTGATCTCAGGACAGAAAGTAAATAAAAATTAAAGTGTCTTCATCCTGATAAAAATCGTCTCCTCCAAACGGTTCGTAGAATTTAGTCTCTCATTGATTTAAACATCAACAGATGTCATTACATTTTTAGGTGTTCCTATGTATATAAAGGTGTTAAAAGAAGGGCATGTGACTAAACAAGATTAGAGGGAAAATAACAGGCTGGATAAATAAATTCTGCCTGCAGGAGCAAAAATTACTCTTGTCCAATCTGTGTCTTGTCCATGCAAATCTACCTTCTACAGATACTCAGGCCTCTTAAGATTATTGAAAAGTTTAGAGCATATTTGCAAAGTTCTCATGGAATGATGCTGATAGGAAATTACGAATATAACATGCATTGGACCCGAGGGAAGAGCGTCTGTCTAACATACGGAGGAGTATCGGGATTTCATCGTCTCTCATATCTAACTGAAGTCTTTTCTATTGAAGCTATGGTGGAGATTTAAGGAAATTTATCGTCTCTGGTCCTTATTTCTCGATTAATATTGCAAAGGGACCATTTCGTATATGCCTCAAACAAAATGAACCCTCATACTAGAATGCATAAAGTGGTTTCCTTGGGAACTGAAAATTTCATGGAAACTAGGCAATGCAAACATCCGTTTTTGGCATGATTTCTGGATGAAGATGAATTCTTTGGCCAAGTGCCAAAGAATGCATCTTCATCATATCATCAGTGTCAAGTAAAGGAGTTTTGCATTAATGACACATGAAATAAACAAATGCTGCTTAACACATTGCCTGAGGATCTTGTTCATCATACCATCAGTGTCAGTGTACAATCCTATCAATAGAAGAAAACTGAGAAGGAATATAAAATCCTATTACTAAAAGGAAAAATATGATATCCTAACTAGACTAGGATATAAACCAGAAGGAAATATATCTATGATCTCATATTCCAGCTTTCATATTCCAACTCTCCCCCACAAGTTGGTACATCAATATATGCCCAACTTGGATGGTGATGTATAGAATGGTCCACTCATTTGCTCGACTCTGACTGCAACGCTGAATTAGTAAAACTTCCCCCCTCTTTACCAGTTCCAATCGTCATCTTGGTTGAATTTTCCTAAAGAGTTACTTGAGATAAATGAGTAGCAGGAAATAGCGAGGCATCAACAGTAGCAACCTGAGCAGATTTCTTCTTCTTTTCAGCTTGCTTAGTTTTTGAACCACTCCAAATAATCTTGTAGTTTCATGTAAACATCAACTGTGTGTGTAGTGCCATGATGGTGGGTCTAGGGCCTGGTAGACGGGGCTGAAATAGCTAACTGTGAGTTATTCTTCGGGACAGCCAAAGCTGAAACCTTATAGACGACATCTGTACTAATAGTAACTTGCCTGTGCTTCACAACGGACTAGTGAGGAGGACTCTTCTAAACTTGGAAGAGGAGAGGTAGCAAAAACACAACTACTAACTTGATCTAAGTTGCGGTTGAGACATGCAAGAACCATGTATACCCAATCTTCTGTAATTATGCTCTCTGCTTCTCAATATTGGCTGCACGAGTCATATCATTAGGCTTCCGGTTATTGAGTTCCATGAATATAGAGTTAAGTTCATTGTAGTATTCAACAAGAGGCAGACCACCTTGACGCAATTGGAACGACTTTATAAAAACATCAAGATAGCTCATTTCTGCTACATCCAAACTTCTTTACCAGTGCCACGCAATGGAATTTATAAGCTAAGATTTCGACTAAAGCGTATTTTACCTCCCATTTACCATAATCAAACCATTCTTTAGCAGTGGAACCTTCCGTCCTGTGATATAGTCTTTTTTCTTTGACCACAATATGCATCTCCAGAATTTAAACCACACGGTTTTTAGCCCATCCAATTTAATATGAATAGGTGAGGTAGTGTTGAGAATAGTCAGAGAAGAAACATTCTTGTTGTAAGAAAGGGACTTAACACCTATGATGCACTATACGGACACGTGTCTGACATAACATGATAAGTGTCGTATACGCCAATAGATGATTTTAAAAAAGTATTAACACGATACATCACTGACAAGTTCATTAAATTCTTTAAAATTCTTCATTTATATAATATAAATTTAGTTTTATACTTGTTACTAATTTTTCTTGTCGAAGTATTTTAAATATGAGTACATATTTACCAATTACTAATAATTTTGAGTTAGAAATACGTATTATTTTTAGTAAAAAAGGAAAAATGATAATAGTAGAGTGTTCAAGGAGTGTCAGTATTCGACAAGTGTTAAACACGAACATGCTACCCTAGTTAAAGTGTTTGTGCAACAGAGCTTAACACCTTTATAGACACTAACAGAAACACAACGGAAAATTCAAAAGGAATCGGTAAAGATCACTAGATTTAAAGAATATTAATCAAGAAAATGCATTAAAATTAAAATGGAGCTCAAACAGGGGCTGAGTTTTTTTTCATTTTTTTGGAGAAAATGAGTTTTGGAATAGTAGTTTTTTTTTTTAGAATGTGTAGTTAAAAAGTAGAAAAAAGTTTTGGATTTACTTACAGAATATGTTATTGTGAGAATGTATATTGAAAATGAGTTTGACAAAAAAAAGTATGTTGTAATGATTGTCTAATAGGAGCTAAATGTTCGGGAACCAAATTTAGCTTTTCATAAAGTTTAGGGATACATTGCATGAATCTATAACTTCAGTTATCAAATTGCACAAATTTGAAACTTCAAGGACTAATATGTAAGAACCCTAAGAGATTTTGAATAATAAGTAAAATTATTCTTCTCTCGTGAGTAAACTTACATGGTATCAGAGACAATCGACTCGTCACTCTGAGCCAGTCGATTTCTCCCTTGGTTCTTAGCTCGCAGTTGTGCCACCAATCGACGCTACGTCACTCTGGTTCCTGTCTTACAGTCAACCAATCGACGCTAGGTCACTCCGGTTCCTGTCGCGCCGCCAATCGTAGCTAAGGTTCCCTGGGACGCCGCCAATCGTAGCTAAGGTTCCCTGGGACGCCACCAATCGAAGCTAGGGCTTTTGGAAACTTGTCCCTTTTCGGTGATTTCCGGCGGTTTCTGCTCAGGCCACCTGCGCTACTCGCCGTCTTGGTTATTTCCGGCGATTTCTGCTCTGGTCGACCGCGCCACTTGCCGTTTGAACCTCGCCCGGAGCCGTTCGAGCTTTGCCCAGCTTGTAATAGCTGGAATTTGGTCCTTTTGTACGCTGTTCGAGCTTTGCCCAAGCTTTGCACGAAGTTTCAGCACCTGTTTGGGTCAGCACTTGATTTGGTGTAGGACCTACTGTGGAACAGGTTCGGTTCTTCAATTATTTCAACTCTGTTGAGGTTCTTGCTTTGATATTTACTTGATATTTGATAAATGGAGGATAAAATTTCTGTTGTTATGTCTGATGTGATTCCTATGATGTCAAAAATCAAGGAACATAAACTTAATAGATCTAATTATCTAGATTGGAGTAAAACTGTTAGATTGTATTTGCGGAGTATTGCTATAGATAATCATTTAACTGATGAACCATCTAGTGATAAATCGAAAGCCTCGTGGCTAAGAGATG
>CAIGRH010119558.1:0-11334 GCA_903798295.1 Fraxinus nigra | reverse complement strand
TTCAATACTGTCGAGTCTACTTTATCAAACACTCTATACCACATATATACAAATAAAAAGCTTTGAATGTGAATGATAAGTTTTTCATTTTTCTTGTTTCTTTAATGATATAAATGAAGAAATGAGTGGGTAGCATAGAATTTCTTTTCTTTTTCATGTAATTAAGTGGATGAAAACAATATTTTGTAGGCCCAAAGGTCAATACCATTGCATTAAACATTCTAACCAATCCCCCTTCCCTCTACCACCAAACAAATGGGATTATAGTTTTAGTGTTTTGTAAGGGCAATGCTGGTTAACAAAACAAATGGGATTAAGGTTGTGGCAAAACAAGCAACCAGAGAGGAGTTACAGAAGTAAGCCGTCTATTTAGGTTCATGATTTTTGACCCATTTATACTTCCAAAAATAAGCATTTTCGAAGGTTCTTGAGCACATATCAGAGCATTGAAAGTGATTCTGGTATAGGTTATCAAAATCCTTTCTTTGAACTAGAGTTGGACATGGGTCGGTTCGGTTCAGTTCTGAAAAGAACCAAACCGACCCGAAATTTTCGAGTATTTAATAAATGGAACTGTTCGGGTTCGATTCCGTACCATAATTAATTTTTTTTAACATTTACAACAACACTACATAAATACAATTAATGACATCTTCATTCGTAAATTTTACAAATTAATGTAATCCAATTTAAAAACACATAAATAATAAGCTGTCCAATAAAATTAATTCAATTAACACAAATACTAAAAATTAGATACTAATATTAAAATATCGATGATCTATATCAATAATTCATTTGCTACAAGCAGCCTGCATAAAAAAACGAAATATAAATTAAAAGTTATCAAAATAAAATATTTTTTAAGTATTGGTAATACTTTCCAACTATTTGATTTAACCAACAATTGCTTGACTTGTCATAGTAAGTAATTCTACAAGCATAATTGAAAAAACAAAATTGTTATCAAAATAAAATATTTTTGAAGTATTGGTAATACTTACCAACTATTTGATTTAATCATCAATTGCTTGATTTATCATAGTAAAAAACTCTACAAGCATAATTGAAAAAACACAATTAACAAACACAAATAAACTAAAAATTGTTCAATCAAAAAGATTTAATAATAAGATCCAAATGTTAGGCTAACAAAGTTACTAAAAATTAATTTGGCTGGATTAATTTGTTAATTTGTTTAAAATAATTTAATTAATTCAATATAAAAAAAATTATTTAGATTCGAGTTTTATTCGGTTCTTGGTCTAGAATCGAGAACCGACCCAAACCCATCGGTTCTCAATTCGAGTACCCGTTCGGATATTTAACTTATAAAGAATCGCTCGTTTCGGTTCGATTCGATTCGACTTCGGGTTCGGTTCGAAACTTTTGTCCAGCCCTATATATATGCTAATTGATAGAAAGTTGAAAATAAAAATGCATCGGAAAAAGTTAGGAATAAAATAATACAACAAAGATTAATAATTTTAAATACAATAAAAATGTAGTGTAATTAAAAAAAAAAAACCATAACATAAATATAAGTGTGGTTATATTACCATGGCAATTTTTATTTAATACACCAAATTTTAACTTCAGTTAAGTTCTTTAATCTTTACTCATTGTAACAATTATTTTTGTTACGCTTCGCTACCTAGGCTCCCATGTGGCTTAGCTGACCCACCAATGTCCTTTTTGACGAAACCATGTGGCACCCCACATGAAGCACATTAGACCTATCAGAGCACTAAATACGAAGCATCAGAGCGATTTCATGGAATGGACCCGTCGAAACCCCTTTTACTGAATTGGCAAGGCTCAATGAAGTAAAATCTGAAACTCAATTAAGACTAATGACGATCCATATTTGGAGATCTTGAATTTATAAAATCCTTTTGAAATGATTGATTGGACTTTTGTAATGAGTAAAAAGGCCAAAGTCTGTCGGCATAGGTTATTGGATGGCTACCATCTTTTTGAGGACATTTAATGCGCCACAAGCTAGATGAGTCAAAATTGATACTTAGAATAAGATCACTCGGTTAAGGAGATGATGCCATGGTCCTATCATCACATGGACACCATTTCACATGTAACACTATAAGTATCTCTCATTTGTGTCATTTTGGGGGTGATGCAAATATATCAACTGCAAGTCGTACATTCTCCCACTTTTTAATTAATATTTAGTTTTTAATGTTCGATGTTGGGTCTTAGTCAATCGTTCATTATCATGTAATTAATCTCGTATATTTATTCGCAGTCCGAACATATTTGTCTCGTGTTATAAATCTTCTTCTACATTTATATTCGAGATATTATTGATTGACTATTTGCCCATGTGTGTTGGAATTAGTTTAGGAGAACATGAGTGGGCTCGATATCTATTGTCCACGTCAACACTGCGAAAAAGGAGGTCAACGAATTGGCACAGAATGTGGAAATCGCTACTATAACCACAAACATTCTCGTGGAAAAAGTTAGCCGAAAAATAGCTGGGCATCCTCCATTAAAAAAGAATTTGTTTAAGAAAAAGAAAAGTGGAAGCCCCAAAAGTTGGAAAAATTCAATAGTTCAGCTAAGGAAAACTGAGTTCAGATCGTGATATCCTTCCCAGGATGGTAAAAGAAAACCATAACGAAGAGGCTTCACAAACAACAGCCCCAGTGTGTCGGAATAGCCCCCACCATCACCATTGGCGTGGTGGGATGATGGTAGCTGCTCAACTCACCCGAGAGATAGCAACCATGGCTGCTAACATGAAAAATATCACCCACTAAAACATGGCTATGCAAGAACTCCTCCTGCAGATGCAAGGCCAAGGGGGTTCTCCAATTTCTCCCTTTTGTACCACAAAGATACTATTTGCTTGAGGATTAAGTCCAAAGTCAGAGGGCCCCATCCTCCAAGCTGGCTAGGGATGTTAGCCCCTTTGAAAGGGAAATGAGGGTTGATATTTCCTCAAACTATGCTTCTGGCCAACTGAAACTCATGTTGACATGGATGATAATTTTCTTCCCAAATACGAGCCGAACACATACTGCAAAGGTTTGTTAGTGTGTTTAATAGAATCAGCCACACGGGAAACTAGGCACAGACCATCCCAGCTACCTCCTACACCTATGAATAGGCCACAACCACTACATCATGTGGCCCAGCAATCGAAGGAAAGGCAAGGACATGCCCCTCGCGATGCCCACCTAGAAATTGGCGCCACATGAGGGAGGAAATGGTGAAGGATCAAGCAGACCTATCTTATCTTCTACCCAGATATTAGGCTGATAAAGAGGAAGGCTTAGATGAAACCCAAAGATCTTATGACCTCAATGACGACGACAAAAATTCTCCCCTTTTCACAAGAACTGAACAATGCTCCTGTCGCGAGTACTATGTACCACCAAAAATATCAAATTACGATGGAAGAGGCGACCCGGCTTAGCATTAGGAACATTTATAAAACACACACGAGCCTGAGAGATGCCACCCCGACGTCAAATGTAGGGCATTTCACCTGACCTTAAGCAGAGCGGTTGAAATTTGGTAAGGTAGGTTGTCCCCAAGGTGTATTTGGAGCTGGCCAGGGTTTAAAAGTATGTTCCTGAAGCGATTTGCTATAAGTAAAGAAGGAGAGACTCCTATCCAATATCTTTAGTACATGAGGCAGCAGAATGGGAAGATGTTAAAGAGCTTCTAGCCTACTTTACTAATGAAATGACATATTGCGTGCAAGTCACTGAACGAAAGGTGTTGTTTGTACTACTGTGCGGGCTAAACACGAACACCTTTTTTTGGAGGGATGTACAGAATTATGACCCACCAGTTGCGATTCTATGCTAGAAATGATGAGACGCGAGATCATCAATGAAGAGTTGATTGATCACCGAAATAGAGCCAGCAGAAGTCTTCAACCACCTCAAAGATAGCGTAGAAGAGGACCCACCTTTGACCTGATATACCACTAATGGAACCAGGCTGACAACAACATTGTTCCCAACTCTGGGCAAGCTCTTGCCATAAACACATTGAACGACATACCTACATTAGCTTATGATGATGTAATCCCCAAAACCAACACGCAGCAACCCAAATCTGGGCAAAGGGCTCCCCAAAGAGGAATAGGCCGAAGGCGAGGCTTGGAACCTGGAAATAGGCCAAACATCCCTTAATATTGTATCTACTATCATTCATACAGTCATAACACAATAGACTGTAGAGACATAGCCCAATACCAAAGGCAGATGAACACAGTAAATGACCAAAGAAATGATCGTCCCATAGGGACATGCCCCCGCCTAGGCAAGATCAAAAGCCTAGACGTGAGGAGCCTAGACCCCTCAGTGGAGGAGAGAACGCGATAAAGAAGGCCTAGGGAGGGACAATGACAATGCAAGGACCCCCGGCTAACATGGAAGGAACTCATATTCATGAAATTGATACAATTTTTAAAGGACCCTATGTTAGGGACAATACAAGGAACTCACAAAGGAATTATACTAGATAAGCCAAAGACCCCTAGTAGATAGTAGTTCTCGAAGAAGGAAATTACCAGCCATTGCCTTCACTAGGAAGATGCTGAAGGCGTACACTTCCCTCATTGTGACGCCATTATGGTAAGGGTCGTTGTGGCCCGAAATGGGTTGAAGCGGATGCTAGTGGATAATAGAAGCTCTGTCAACAACCTTTTTGGGGCCACTTTTGACAAGATGTTTGTCGATCACGAATTAACCTCCATTACAACCCCATTGTACTGCTTCATCGATGACAACATAATTGCAAAGGTGAAAATAGCTCTTGCTGTGGAAATGGGATGGCCAAACCAGACAGATATAAACTTCATGGAATTCTTGGTAGAGGATAACATGTCAGCTTACCATGGGGTACCGGTAGACCTCCCTAAAAGACTTATGGGCCGTCACCTCCATTTGTCACCTATGTATGAAATTCCATACTGAGCATGCCCTCAAGCAAATGGTCATGCTTGATGAATTGGACCTCCGCATTATTGATTTTGAATCCTAAACAGCACTGGTGGAGGAGCTAGAAATATTTTCAGTGGATCCTCAAGACTCTACCAAGGCATTGTAGGTAGGAAAATGCTTGCCACCAGAGGCCAAAGAAAGACTCAAGGACTTTTCGTGTAGAAATCTTGATGTCTTTGCATGGAGACATGAGGAAATGGTAAGCATTGAACCCAAGGTCTGTTGTCACTACTTGAAAATTGATCCTACGATTGCCCTATATAGACAAAGAGAAGGCCCCCCAACCTAAAGAGATATGAGACACTAAAGGAGGAACTGCAAAAACTGAAAAAGAATGGCTTCATCAGAGAGGCCATCTATTTGAAGTGGATCTCTAACCATGTAAGGCACCTGCATGAAACTTTTCAAATTCTACGAAAGTATAGAATGAGGTTGAACCTCCTCAAGTGTGCGTTCAGTGTTGCCTCCAACAAATTCTTAGAATACATGGTCAACCAAAGGGAAATATATACTAATCTCGAAAAAATCCGTGCCTTGTTCGAGATGAGGTCTCTTAAAAAATCAAAGGAGGTGCAAAACTTAACCGGCATGGGGCAGCTATAAGCCGTTTCATTTCGAAAGCCACCGACAAATACATTCTTTTCTTTAAGATCATGAAAGGGAGTGGGAAGTCCTAATGGACGAAAGAGTAAAGAGACATTCCAAAGGTTGAAAAAACTTCTAGGATAGCCCCCTCTTCTCAAAACCCAAGTCGGATAGGCTTTGCAATTCTATATGGTCTTCTCCAATGGACCCATTATCACAGTTCTCATAAGAGAAAAGTATGCCCTCTAATTTCATGTCTACTATGTAAGTAAGGCACTTTTGGTGACCAAAACCCGTTACCCTGATATGGAAAAATTAGCTTTGGCCTTGATCACTGCATCTAGAAAGTTAAGACCATATTTCCAAACTCACACAATACTTATGTTAACCAACTTCTCGCTCCAGCAACTGCTTCAGAATCTCGATGCTTCAGGAAGGTTTCTAAAATGAGTAGTTAAGCTCAGCGAGTTTGACATTGTTTTCAAAATAAGAACTTTTATCGAAGGCCAGGACATCATAGACTTCGTGGTAGAATTGGCTAACATCCCGGAGATAGACGAAATAATGGAGCTAAAGACACAATCCAACTTGTACAAAATGTGATAAATATCAATGTTTCTATTCCATCTAAAGACAACATTTCTAAGAGCTAACAGCTGTATCCAACCCATGATCGTTTGCCAAACGGAGGATCAACATTATAGGTCATTTACCCAAGGGTGGAGGCACTGCAAGCTTTGTTATCGTTGCAATCGATTACTTCACGAAATGGGTTGAAGTCGAACCTTTGGCCAGAATTACAGGAGCCAACACTTTTAAGTTCTTGTGGAAAAATATAATATGCCGATTTAGAATTTCCCATTCAATTGTCTTAGATAACATATTTTAGTTTCATAACAAAAATGTCAGAGATCTGTGTGAGGAGCTTGAAATCAAGAAGTATTTTTAGACACCTCACCACCTCTAAGAAAATGGACAAGTAGATGTTGTAAATAAAACCATTAAGTATACTTTGAAAAGAAAACTTGACATTTCCAACGGAGCATGGGTCGATAAATTGCCACAAGTATTGTGGGCAATCCGAACTACAAGTTGGACCCCAACTGGAAAACCCCCATTCTCAATGGCCTACAGTGCAAAAATTATGAGCCCAATGGAAGTCTGGTTACCTTTTCCCCATCAATTGCAATTCAACGAAATGTCCAATGACAAGTTGAGAAGGTGTGAACTTGATTTCCTCGATGAAAGTAGGGATGAATCCCAAGTGAAACTAGCTATATATAAAAAGAATATGACCTGCTACTACAACGCGAGAGTTAAGAAAATGTCCTTCTTGATAAATGACCTAGTGCTTCAGAGATTTTTCCTATCTTCCAAAGAACCAAGGATAGACACGTTGGGTCCAAACTGGGAAGAACCATATCACATCAGAGCTACGACTTGGATAAGAAAATGCAACTTTACCCATGGAACATAAAACATCTTAGAATATACTTCCAGTAAATGGGCTTTACGACTGGAAGAATTTTCCCAACCTTTGTAAATATTTTGAAACAATTCAACAAAAATACTTTTTATCTAATACATCTAAAGCACAAGCCTCCCATGATGAAGCTAAACGTCAGGGGAGAAGCCCCTACATGGGTGAACCACACACTATGTAGAGAAGCATATGTGCCTCGAAAATGAGGATCAGATACCAAAAAGGATTACCTCATTGGTCTCCGAGGCGTACATTACAAGCTTCCTATAACGAAACTGAATGTCATAGGAGAAGCCCTTTCATGGATGAATCATCCACTATGTGAAGAAGTATATGCACCTTAGAGACGAAGACCGAATCCTA
Source organism: Fraxinus nigra (assembly GCA_903798295.1). Classification (NCBI taxonomy): domain Eukaryota; kingdom Viridiplantae; phylum Streptophyta; class Magnoliopsida; order Lamiales; family Oleaceae; genus Fraxinus; species Fraxinus nigra. The sequence goes on along the minus strand of CAIGRH010119558.1, from coordinate 3,924 downwards.
AAAGGGTTCACCTCATTGGTATCCGAGAAATACAACACAAGCCTCCCATGACGAATCTAAACGTCATGGGAGAAGTACCTATATGGCTATATGGATGAACCGTCTATCATGTAGGAAAGTGTGGACATCTCGAATATGAGGATCGGATCCCAAAAGGGATTACCTTATTGATTCTCTGAGACTTACAACTTAAACCTCCCATGACAAAGCTAAATGTCATGGGAGGAAAAATAATATTAAAGTTGAATGTGTTTGTAGATTGATCATGTTTCAAATGTTTGAAGGAAATTTGTCTTTGGAGGTCATTATATTTACTTCAGTTCAACTTGTAAGTTATATTATTTAAGTTATGCACTTTATGGAGATCCAACAGTTGCAAGATACATTATTTAGGTTATAGACCTTAGGGAAGTTAAGATAAGTTATATTTGCTATAAAAATTACGGAAGTCCCGGCTCAAACAAGAGATTCGTCTTCAATAGCACCCTCTTGGTCCAATTTTGCTTCTCCTACTACGTCATCAACTGAGGTCTGAGGCACTTCTTCAAAAAACTCCGCCATCAATTCAGAAACATTGAGTTCTGGGTAAAGCTTTCCTACCTTGTCCACTATTTAGACATAAGCAAACCTCTTCCAATAGGCGCTGAAGTGCTGATACTCTTCTATTAGATGGAAGTTGGAAATGTAGTCCTTTACCGCCTCCTCACCTACAGCTTCCTTTACATAAATGTTTTATTTGGGTCTCTAGAAATCTATTAGCATCCATGAGCCAGACATTTTCTAAGTTGGCCTCTACAAAGCTTCGGCTGTTAGCTTTTGATGATTGTTTGAAGTTTCAACCTTCTTTGTTAAGAAAGTCACTTTACGCTGGGACTCATGGGCCTCTCTCTTCAAAGCGCCAATTTCTACTAAGGCAGAATCCAACTTAGCTACATCTTTTGTTCGTTGGGCCCTCAGTTCTTTGACCTCAGCTCTCATCTGTTTTATCTCTTCTTCTGCTGAGGCCAATTTCTCAAATGATTCTCGATTACGTATTTGAAAGTCCTTCAGAACCTCTTAGCACTCCAAGGCGACTGTAAAGGACCTGGTGCTATGGCTTACCAAGGTAGCCATAAGATCTGCCGCATCGCAAGTAGAAACATAATTCTGCCACCTTTTAGTCCAAAACTTGTAAAAATTGACAATGACACCTTGGACTTCAGGTGGCAACATGTCCATCATCGCTGGGACAATCTCCTTATCTTGCCCTACCAGAAACCTCCTAAAATTTCAATGGATGCTTGCTGCTGGTGCTTTCTTTACGGTCTTGGAGGTCTACTTTACCTCATTCACAACCTTTTCATCGGCCTCCTTCACCTTCTGGGCCTTCGCAACATTAAATGAAGCCTGTATCGACTTCGAAGGAGAAGGTAGGGCCTACTTAGCAGCTAAGGTAGTGGTTGTGCCAAACTTCCTAAAAGCTAAGCTAGTGCTATGGGACAATTTCCTCATCTTCTGAGGCTCCTCCATTTTCTCTTTGCCCTTGTCGACTGTCTGGGCCCTTTCATCCTCACTCTTCTCAGTATGTTCCTTGCTGAGGCATTCTAAGTTCCCTTGACATATTTAGCACCTCTAGAGGAGGGCCTTGAAGCCTTGGAGCTTACTGTTAAAGTAGCTTTCAGGATTGAAGCCATGTTAGGCGTGGGGTACTTCTTTATCCCAAAATCATCTACAAATAGTAAAGGCAGTGTTAAAATCTATACTAAATATTGTGTGCTTACACATGGTTTCGGTATTTACCTTTCGAAGCCATTAATACGAAGTCCAGGAAGAACTAGCTTCAATCAATTAGGCAGTCGAAGGAGCGCAACTTTGGAGGATGTATGTAAATGTCTTCAATGACATCTAACTCGACTTGGTAGAGTTTGAAGCAAGTCCTTGAAACTGCAAACCAAGAAGCGTCAAACAAAATTATAAGCAAGTGGCAAGTCTTAAAAAGAGAAACTCACGAGCTTCAGAATACTGGGTCGGCACAGTGCAAGGTGGGACCTTATCTCCCTCAACCATATGCCATTTCTCCCTCACCCAAAACATGATTCCTTCTTTTCCTTGATGGAGGATGCCAGATCTACTATGAAAGGGGCTTGAGCTCTCAATGGGTCATATAATATCACCCCTTAGACTTTCATTTCCTAAGTACTCAGGGATGGAAAAGTGTTTGGAAGACATGAATGGTCATATCGTCGCCAAATGAGGTCTCCTTCCAAATGAAGTAATCCCCAACTAATTGGCTCAACCCATTTGGCAACAGTTGGGTTGGAGCTAACATATAAGATCTCAGCACTGCCTTAAAATATGGGTGCAGAGATAGACACATACCCTGATTCGGCTCATCAAACAAATTTTAGCTACTTTCAAGACAAGGAGCTTCAATAGTTCAGCACTTCGTTGCTTCTGCTCATCAAAAAATTTCAGTTATTTTCGAAACAAGGAGCTTCAGCAATTTAGCACTTTCCTGCTTCGACTCATCAAACAAATTTTGCTATTTTTGAAACAAGGAGCTTTAGCAGTTCAGGGCTTTCGTGCTTTGGCTAAACGAATTTCAACTACTTTTAAAACAAGGAAGGAGCTTCAGCACTTCCCTATTTCGGCTCATCACTATTTTACAAACAGGGAACTTCAGCAGTTCAGCACTTCATTGCTTCGGCTCATCAAACAAATTTTAGATATGTTTGAAACAAGGAGCTTCAATAGTTCAACACTACATAAGGATAGGACGACAAACGAGAATCAGGTTCAACTCTAAACTCCAACTATGATATCAATATCTATACTTGGACTTGGAGAACTAATGTGTTGTTGAAAACCTAACCATGACAGGTAGACTTGCCCCAAAGAAATTCCACTTAAGACAGAAGTCTATGCATGATATGAATACTCATACATGGATTTGGGGAACTATTGTTATGTTTCGCCACCTAGGCTCCCACGTGGCTCAACCGACCCACCAATGTTCTTTTTGTTGAAGTCATGTGGCATCCTACGTGTAGCGCATATGACCTATTAGAGTCCACTAAATCCAATGCATTGAAAAGGTTGAATTTATGAAATCCTTTTGTAATGATTGATACTTTTGTAATGAATAAAAAGTTCAAAATCTTGTCAACATAAGTTATAGGTTGACTACTTCTTTTTGGGGACATTTAATGCGCCATAAGTTAGTGGAGTCAAAATTGATTCTTAGGATAAGATGTCTCGGTTAAGAAGATGAGGTCACGTGTCCCCCACATCCCATGGACACCATTTCACATGTAAAACTATAAATATCCCCCATTCGTGTCATTTTGGGGGTAATGCAAATGTATCAACTGCAAGCAGTACATTTTCCCACTTTTTAGTTAATCTTTGGTTTTTAATGTTTGATGTTGACTCTTAGTCGATTGTTCATTATTGTGTATTTTTGCAAATTTTATTTATTTATTTTTTAAAAAACACGTTGGAAAATAAATTGTTTTACTTTATTTCAATGAAATTTGGGATATAAAATTGTTATCAAATACGAAAAATTTTAGTAAATAAAAAGTTTTGAGGATAATAATTACATGAAAAATTGTTAGGGACATAAATATTATAATGAACAAAAATTAAGAACCTCATGTACAATTAAAATGTGGTGCAAAAAATAAAAATTGTGGTATGAAGATAAATACAATTACCATTTTGATAAGCATGTTGTTTTACTATTTTACCCTCCCTTTATAATGACTTTCCAATGGACAAAATTCATGTTCACGAGATATTCCTCGTATATATTGATATAATTTATACATTAATTAATAATTGACCAAATATAAATGGCCACAACATAGTTATGCAATAGAAATAATTTCAGGGACACTTTTTGACCTTCACAATAATATTAGAGACATTTTTTTTTTTTTTTTT
>CAIGRH010119536.1:0-19683 GCA_903798295.1 Fraxinus nigra | reverse complement strand
GTGTGGTTTGTAACATCTTTTATAATATAAGTTCATTGAGAAAAAAATTAAATTTCGGCCCAGTCTAACGTAATTCTCTAGCTCCGCCCCTGGTCAGAATGTAATGAGCATTAGGAATTAGCATGGTTGTTTCTGATATAGAGCAATGCACAAGAAGAAAACTGAAATGGACTGGTCGAGTTTGGTTATTGACAAGTTTTGAGGTTTGAAGAATGAGTTAGAAGAGGTGCCTATAAGTTCATTATAGCAATGCCCAGTAAGGTTTAGTAAAACATGTTCTGGAATTGCTGTTTCACTTTGGGACGGGTCCAATTAAACTGAGAACGAGTTACCTGCATTTGAGGGTTCAATTCAAGATATCGAGATCTTTAAATTCAAGTATTTGCAATGCCAGAGGCAAAGGTTCTTGAGAATCTCACAACTGAGACAAATAAAGATAAGCGCCTGTTCTGTAAGAAGTAAATACCACAAATCAAAAACTTTAGGTCGATTAAGAATCAAACACTCCTACCAGGTCCTTCCAAAAGGCATACAGAATGCAGAAAGCATTTCCACGTACCAAATTCGCTTGAAGGCAATAATGAGCTTGATGCATCAGCAATACTTTCTTACAACCAACTTCAAGCAAATGTTCCTGCAAGGGAATTCTCATTTGCTTCAGTTTTATTTTTGTCTGGGTCAATGAATAAAAACAGATACTCAGACTAAGTCACTGCATACAAAGCAACAAAGATTAATAAAAACCTTCTGCCATTAACACACAATTCTGGAAAAATAAAATGCAAACAGTTATAACTGAGCACAAATCAAAACAAGAAGCAAAAAGAACAAAAGGAAACTACCAATGTGCGTAGCAGACAAACGAACTGAACTGATACTATGTCTCGTAAACGGCCATAGCCTTGGTGCCAGGGTCGATGACATATATGGATTTTCAAGAGTAACTCCTTCGTTCTCCAAGATCATCCATTGGACCAATTTCATTAAGATCTAACTCCAATCTCTCTCCCAAGGTGCCAAACGTCTTTGAAATCATCTCCTCCTGAGAATAAATTTCTGCCAACAGATTCATTACACTGCAACAAAATAGAGACACATCAAGAAATATTCAAAAAGATATCTTTAGGATGTCATAAAATTATAACCATTGTCAGACTGGAGGCGCACATATACGAGGGCCTTTTGCGATCTAGAATCTTCCCATCCAACCAAAAATCTAAAGCAATAGTTCGATACCTGCAATATACTAAATATTGCAACAAATGTTGTTCTAAACGATGAGAATTTCAAGTTTTCAGCAGCGCAGCTCCATAACATGTTTTACTGAACCAAAAACCTTACTGGGTATTGCTATAATGAACTTATAGGCACCTCTTCTAACTCATTCTTCAAACCTCAAAACTTGTAAATAACCAAAAGTCGATTTCAGTTTTCTTCCTGGGCATTGCTCTATACTAGAAACAACCATGCTAATTCCTAACGCACATTACATACTGACATGACGCAAAAAAAATTGTATAAAAATTACCTTCATTTGCTCCCACCATGTTCACGCCTTCTCCAATTAATCAAAAAAATTGTTCCTCATTCGTCATATTTGGGGGGCCTTCGATGGGGAAATGGATTTGGGGATTAGGGTTAGAAACGATTTTGGATATGACCTGAATTCTTTGTTGAAGATAACTAAGAATTTTAATTAAAGTGCACATTAAGAGGAATTCTATTTGAAATGCTACCGTGGAATCCTATTCAAGTCTACTCGACAAATTCTAGTTAAAATTCGATCAGAACGCCCTATTGTGAATTGAAATTTGAGTTGAACTTGAAGATGTTGAAATTATGGAACGGATGGTTTTCTCATCGCATTTTTGCTACCCTAGGGCTAGCCTAGTGCATGCGCGCCAAAAGCAAAAAAGTGGCACTCACCTAGCGCTATCCTATTGCTCAAGCGCTAGGGCGCCGCTAGCTTGGTGCTAGCCACCCGTTCGAGCGGTGGCGTTTTCGGCCCAGACCCATTTTCGTCCTTTTAAAGAGTTTTTGTATTCTACTTCAACTACAATTCTACTATTATGGTTCAGACGTCCCATATTTGTTTTCTATATATAGTTGGCTCTTGATTATGATTTAAATGAAGTTAGAAATATTGTAAACAAAAAATCTTTATATTCTTTTTCCGTACTATAATAAAATCTCATTTACTCTGCAAATTATATTGTTCTAATGTCTTTAAGAGCTTAAGTTCATATTGTGGTTATAATTTCTTATTTTCTCCAACGAATTGGTATTGGATTAATCCAGTATCATCTTCGTTTCTTAACAAACTGGTATCAAAGCTTTTAATTTTTTAATTCTTGGGAAGATCGAGGTTTTGATCAAGTTAATAGTTCAACTTGATATTTTGTGATGACAACAATAAAATATGATATTCTATTATTGGATCACAATACAAGATTCTCTTTGTGGCCGTTAAAAATGCAAGCAATATTCGTTCAGATGGATTTGGACGAAGCGTTGTTAGGATTTAACAAGATACCCACAACTTGGACTCTGGAGGAGAAATAATGGAGGAGTTGAACTATCCCAAATACGTCTTCATGTTTCAAATAATATTCTTCAAAATGTTTTGAAGGAAAAGGCGACTACTACATAATGGTTAAAATTAGAGCAATTATACATGACGAAGAGTTTTACTAGCAAATTGCATCTGAAGCAACATCTATATTCTCATTGTGTGATAGTAAGTACATCTCTTAAAGATCACCTAGTTGCTTTTAAGAAAATCATTGCTGGTTTAGAGACTTTGGAGGTCAAATATAATGAAGAAGATTTGGGATTAATTTTATTGTGTTCATTGCTCGCTTCATATATGTATTTTAGAGACTTAATTTTATATAGTCGTGATACTCTCATCATAAAAAAAAAAGTCTATAATACTATATATTCAATGGAAAAGATGAAGCATTTTATAGCATCTGATGATCATGGAGATGGCTTTATTGTTGATAGTGGTCGTTCTCAAAATCTAACTTCAAATTTTGTAATTATTGTAAGAAAAATAAGCACTTGATAAATGATTGTTATAAGTTGTAGAATAAAGCAAAATTGATTGCAAATCAACAATAATAAATTTAAGGGAAAGCAAGTATTGTAGAAAATTTTAATAGTAATGGATAAATTTTACTTATGAGCGACTACAACTCTAAACCTGACGAAACTTGAATTCTTGATATTGCTTGCACTTTTCACGTGTCTCTTAATCAGAATTTATTAACATATGAAGAAGTTTCAAAAGATGTTGTGATGATCTGCACCTTATTGGATAGTTGGTATCGTCCGGGTCATAATAAAGATAATTGATGGGATGGTTAGAACATTTGATATAGTGAGACGCGTTTCTCCTTAAGTACTCTTGATTCAAAAAAGTTACATGGACACTGTTGAAGGTGGAGTCCTGAAGATTAGTAAAGTAATCTGTATTTTGTTAAAAGGACATAGCATAATCTTTGAGCAATCAACATATTTTAAGAATTCAAGTGTATTTGGAGTTGGATTATGTACTGTTAGAGTATAGTTTGGGGTCTTCTTTAAAAATACATCTCAGTTAAAATTTAGAAGTTATGGGTAAATTCGCCTTGCCACCAATATCGATTGTGTCATTGTATTAGTTGCTTGTAACAAACCATTTTTGGCCATAAGGTTCCACATATGTACAATTTTGTTGATTTAGTTGATGGTTTGAATGCACATAAGGATGTTGATTCTAGTTAAGATCCTACTTTTAATGCATTCAATTGTGATTCTATTACAATGCTTATTCAACCTTATTTAGTGGTTATATTAAATCACTTTTGTCCCTAGTTAGGATAATAGAGATGGAGAATATTTTCAGTTGGAAATTTTTTATGGAGAAGTTCGTTTGTGTTTTTCATTGCAATGAAATTTGTCTCCAGGTAGAGAATTTTTTTAAGTTTACTCATTGTAGCAGAATTGTTGTCAATGTGGAGATTGCTAGAATTTGGGTGTGACCCAAAATCTTTATTGAAGATAATTGAGAATTTTTAATTAAAGTGTACGTTAAGAGAAATTTTATTTGGAATGCTATTTTGGAATTCTATTCAAGTTGACTTGACAAATTCTAATTAAAATTGCTAGCGGGCTCTCGAGCACCAAAAGCAGAGAAGCAACACCCCCTGCGCACTAGCCTACCACTTGAGTGCCAAGGCGCAGCTTTGAGCGGTAGTGTTTCTAGCTCAAGCCCGTTTTCGTGTTCATAACGAGTTTTCTTGCATTCTACTTCAACTACAACTCTACTATTAGGGTTTGAACGTTTCCTATTTGTTCCCCGTATATAATTAGCTCTTCATTATGATATAAATGAAGTTGGAAACATTGTAAACACAAAAATATTTGAAGTCCCTCTCCATATTATAATAAAATCTCATTTACACTGCAAATTATATTGTTCTTGTGTTTTTGAGATCTTTACTTCATATTGTGGCTATAATATCTTATTTTTCCCAACAAATTGGTATTGGATTAATCAAGTATCATCTTCGTTTCACAACAATAAACATTCTTCGAATGCTTAGAGGACAATAGTTAAGACTTGATTGAAACTTGTAAGTGTTTATTTTCACAAGCATTTACTGCTTTTTGATCATATTTTGTTAAGTTTGTTTTTTAAATTATAATTGGACTCCTAGGTAGAATAAAGTAGTTGAACAGTGTTTAGACTTCAGAGATTCGCCCATAAACTCACTGGGAGGGCATAAAATAACTCATTTGCCCATCATATTAAAAAAATGATGCAAAGTGCGAGAAATTACTTTTTCCTCCATTTAAAAGCATGCAAAGAAAAAATATATAGAAATCATTATTAAAGACAAGATGTGCTGATTAACGTAAAGTTGAAGATAAGAATTTGGCGAAAAATGTTAGAGACACAAGTGTTAAAATGAGTAAAGATTGAAGACTTTAAGTAGAATAAAAATGTTAATCAAATAATAAAAATTATGGCGTTAATATAATTACCCAAACATTTATCATTTTGTAATGCAACAGAAGTAGTAATACATTGTGGAATATTCTGTGCTTGTTTGGATGGATTAATTATAAATTGCTAAATTAATAATGTAACGGAAATGAGGATGGATAAGTGAGTAGTAATTGTGACTCCTATAAAATGTGATTAGAGTTAATATTTCATTTTGACCATTTAGTTAAGGAAGTTATAATGTTTCTTTTAGCAAATTATATTAATGTTGTCGCAGCCTAGTGATAAAGGCTTATTTTCCTATTTTGTCCGACGTGGTTCATATCGTCCCAGTCACAATCAGGATCCATCGGAAACAGCTTTTTGTTGACAATAGATAAATTTTTTAGGTTCTATAACTGGTAATTTATTTTATTTTCAAACGTTTCTTATAGCTCACCTGATTAGAATTTGCATATTTATATTGGAAGTCCTAGTTTTGAATCCCTTCTTAATCAATTTATTGTGAAATATTTTTAATTCTACAATTTTTGCCAAAATTAATATATTAGGGAGGATTCGAACTTGTGACCTCTCCTTAGGATTATTGAAATCTTGACCATTATGGTACTTGTTGAATTTCGACACTAAATTTACCAGAATAATATATGTTACATTTTAGTGGTTTTAATGCAATTGCAAAATTTCGAACACGTGCTCTTCCTTTGAATTATACAAAACTTTGTCATAATATCATTTGGTGAATATTGCTAATTTGTACAATAGAATTATATATGTTTAGTCTAAACAAAATAATTGTTATATTTAAATTTTAGACATTGTTTGATTTCCCTTTTATTTTGAAAATACATTTTTTTCTCTTCTTTTCAACCACACATTTTTCAATAAAGTAGTATTACATGTAAATTCAAAATTTTTCCTTATTTTAACCATGCATTCTCCGTCAAATCACTAGTCTAAAATGCCTTTTTTTACAAAAACAATGGGCATCAAATGAAGCTCTTAATATTTTATTGCTACCAATGGTCAACGGTCGCCATTGATGACTCAAAATCTTAGATCCGCCACTGCACTCATTTATCTTAATAAACTTCAATTCCCATAAAATAACACAACTTTCCTACATCATTCATTTCATACTTTATTATCATTTTTGTTTTGAAATTCTCAATTATTTCAGCATTGTTCCCTGTTATCACCAAATCATCAAAATAAAGTACCACAATAAGAATATCAACAATGCCTTACCTTTTCACATGCAATGTAGGCTCACTTTTGCTTTTCTCAAATCTTTTTCCTTCAAAGTAATTGTCAATCTCACTTTACCATGCTCTAGGTGCTTGTTTCTGCCCATAGAGAGCTTTCTTTAGCTTGTACACACTCCACATAGACCTCTTCTTTCAACTTTAAATTTAGAAAAGTTGACTTCATATCAAGTTGATAGAACAATCAACATTTTTTGAGCATTTATAAGAGCTCTCACTGTATCATCATTGATAAACTTCAATTCCGAGAAAATAGCATAGCCTTTTCAAGTCATTCATTTCATACTTTATCATCATTTCTCTTTTGAAATACTTAATTATTTCAACATTGTTTCCTGTTATCACTGAATCATCAACATAAAGTGCCACAATAAGAATATCACCAATGCCTTACCTTTTCCCATACAATGTAGGCTCACTCTTGCTTTTCTCAAATCATTTTTCTTGAAAGTGACTATCAATCTCACTATACCATGCTTTAGGTCCTTGTTTCAGCCTATAGGGCGCTTTCTTTAGCTTTTACACATTTTCTTCATGGCCTTGTATGACAAAATCTCGAGGTTGCTTTACATAGACCTCTTCTTTCAACTCTCAATTTATAAAAGCCAACTTCACATCAAGCTAATACAACCACCAACCTTTTTAAGAATCTAAAGAAATAAGAGCTCTTACTGTATCAAATCGAGCTACTGATGCAAAGCGAGTCAAATAATCAATGAGACTACTTGTTCAAGTCACGATGGATGAAACATTAATCACGACTAGCAAATGGACAAGTTTCATGTTGGGCACGGGAGTTGGAATGAAGTGGAGCAACTTGATTCAAGAAATGGACGGATAGGCTAGAAGGAACAACTATGTGACGACATAGTTGTTCAGGGCATGCGGTCGTATGCCCCTTTACTGAAACTTCAGAGGAGGAGTTTAGTTGGTCTATGTGACCGCACAGATTTACACTATGCGGCCGTATAGCATATTTTTCAAATTTTGCGCAATCTTCTATTTTAGTTAAAACTATTGTATAGTATAGTTTTGATATCTTTTAAGACTTAATTCCATTTTTAAGTAGGTTTTACGAGTTTCATATAAAAAGAAATCATTTCATTCATTGTAAAAATATACAATTATTGAGAGATTAATTACAAGGCATTATTGCTTCCTTCTAGTTCTTCATCCAATTAATTCTGAACTTATCCAAATTATTTGTTGTGGCGTTCAATCAAATCAAGTGAGATTTCTTGAGTCTTGTAATCACAATGTTAACATATTGTCGGTGATTGTGTTGGTTCTTTGGTTCATTATTTTTGAATCAAGTTTAAATATTGATTGTCTACTTTCTTGGGATTGAATCAATCTTGTGCGAGTTTCAGAGCTTCAATTGTTACGTGGGATCACATTAGTTGGTACAGAGCAAAATTCCAAAAATCAAGGTTATATCATTTTTTCTTTTGTTTGAGTCTTTGTTTTTCATTGTCCGTGTTCTTCGTGTTCTTAAATTCTTTCGTCTCCAATCCATAAAATTCTAAAACTTGTTTGTGTGCTAATTTAGCCTCAAATTCAGTTTTTGTTCCTTTTGCTAGTATCTAGTAGAATTTTTGAGCAAAAAAAATTGAAATTCGGAAAAAAATTGCCAAGACCATACAATTTCCATTTTTTTAGTAAAAAAAAAAAACTTAAATTCAAAAGTGTCCAATTCAATTTCAAGGAACACCTTCCTAAATTTTTCCTTAGTGTTCCATTAAAACTGCCAATTCCTACTTCTTGAGTCATTATAGAGACAATAGTTTATTATTCAAATATTTGTTTAAAACTGTACGAGGAGGGAATTTTGATTGAGATCGAATTAGTTCTTTGAAATGCTTGCAAGAAAGCATTGAGTGGAAAAATGCAAGAGTAATGAGACTAATAGAGGGAAAATGTTAATTTGAGTGATACACAAGCGTATACATGTGAGACAAATATTAAATTATATTTAGGATGTTGGATAGAGATGATTCTACTTCAAGCGTGAATAATAATCAAGTCAACATGGTGGTTAAAGTGATACAACGGTTCGAAAGATTTTTTGAAGATGTGAGATACAAATTGGATAGGCAAGACACATTGCTTGCTAATTTACATAGAGAACAACTTAGAAGAATTCCTAGTACAAGGAGACAAGGAAGGTAGAATCATAGAGCAGATTTTGTTGGTGAATGTAAAGCATATAGTGCCATTAATGAGGATGCATTGGTAGATGTTGAATTTGGAAAAATGAGAGATAGATGAGTTAGGCATGAAATGAGGGATAAAGATCTTGTTGGAGATGGTATTGATAGAAGTATAGGTAATATCAAAATGATAATTCCTTCTTTCAAAAGGAGTGATACGGATTCCTACTTGGAGTGGGAAAAAAGTAGAGTTGATATTTGATTGCCACAACTATTCAGAGGAAAAGAAGGTAAAGATTGCGGTAATTGAATTTACCGATTATGCTATCATTTGGTGGGATAAAGTAGTAACATTTGAGAGTAGAAACCGTGAGAGGCCTATTAATACATGGGAAGAATTGAAGGCCATCATGAAGAATTGGTTCGTGCTTAATCATTATTATAGGGAGCTTCATAAAAAATTGTAAAGCCTCTACCAAGGTTCTCAAAGTGTGGATGATTATCATAAGGAGATGTAGATTACTATGATTAGAGCGAATGTCGAGGGGGATAAGGAGGTCACTATGGTCCGATTTTTGAATGGTTTGAATAGGGAGATAGCTAATGTGGTAGAGTTGCAACACTATGTGGAATTGGAAGACATGCTACATGTAGCTATGAAGGTAGAGATGCAGTTGAAAATGAAGGAGACCGTTAAGATATCCATTGGGTTCTTCGAGTTTTAACTCTTCTTGAAAAATTGAAGTGAAATGATAATAGAGGTGATAAGGTTATTTCGAGTATTAAGACCGAACCACCAAAGGGAAAGGAGGAAGTTGCTAGAAAAACTACACCCAAAATGAATTCCCAAACTTTTAAGAATCGGGATATCAAATGCTTTAGGTGTTTGGGATCGGGGCACATTGCTTCTCAATGTCGAAATAAAAGGATAATGATTTTGCGAGACAATGGAGAATTGGTGAGTGATAGTGATGGTACAGTAGAGTACCCGCTAGGAGGTGAGTTACTTGTGGTGATGTGTGCTCTCAATACACAAATTAAATTGGATAATGTGAAACAACAATGGGAGAACATCTTTTACACTAGATTCTATGTCAAAAATAAGGTATGTAGTTTGATTATTGACAGGGGTAGTTGTACGTTGAGAAATTAGGATTGACTACGATAAAATATCCTAAGCCTTACAAATTCCAATGGTTAGATGAATGTGGAGAGGTTAGGGCATGTAGGCAAGTTGTAGTGAATTTCGAATCGGGAGGTATCGTGATGAAGCGATGTATGATATAGTTCACATTTATGCTAGGCACATTTTCTTGGAAATGCCATGACAGTATGATAGGAAAGTGAAACATGATGGATTCAAGAATAGGTACAACTTTGTAAATTATGGGAGAGTTGTTACTCTTATAGCATTAACACCACAATAATTCTATGATGACCAATTGAGATTGAGAGGTAAGGAAGAAAAGAAAAACAAAGAAAGATGAAATGAGATTAGGAGAGAAGATAGTGAGGTGGCTAATTGTGAGGAAAAAAGAGCAAAGCCACAAGATAGAAAAGAAAGAGAGTCTATTGAGAGGAGAGAAAAATCAAAAGTGAGTTTCTATAAAAAAAAATAAAATAAAAAAATAGTGAGATTGAGAGGGATTAAGTGAGAACTAACAAACTCCTCCCTAGTTTGGATATTTCTTTATTGCGGGAACTAAAAAACTTGTTCCATGAAGACTTATTTAGTGGGATACCACCCATTGAGTATCCAATTGATTTGATGCAAGTGGAGAATTTAATGAGCATTGAATGAGAAGCAATTATGGCATGGTAAAGAATCGATACCCCATTCATAGGTTAGATGATGGTCTAGCATGTAGTAATATTTTTTCACATGGGTATGTACTTTTACACATATTAATGCATCTAATATTTCTATGAGCAATAAGTCATTTGTCATATGCATTCATATGCAATCTTGAAGTCCTTAACTATTTTGGTTTGAATTTATGGAATATGTTGGGAACCAATTTAGTATCATCTACTACTTCTACTACAAGTTTTGATATGCTTTATAGTTTAAATCCATTAACTTTGTTTGGTTTAATTCATTTAACTATTATTGTAAGTGGTAGCTTATTAGATGGAAAGTAGGGGATTGAATCATATGAATCTCAAGGTAGCAAAACAAAGAGGCATAAAGTATTCAAACCATGTGATTTAGTTTGGGTGCTTAGACAAAAATATTTTGTTCGAATACAGAAGAGGTCAAGATTATATCATAGAGGAGATAAACCATTCCACATCATTGAAAGGATTGAAAACAATGGCTATAATTTGGATCTTCAAGGTAAGTTTATGAAAATTTGCATATTTGTTGTTTCTTATCTTTCTCTTTTTGATGTAAGAACAGATTCAAGTATAAATCCTTTTGAAGAAGAATGGAATGATGTGTTCCATGATACGAGGGAAAATCCGAAAAAGGATCTGTTGATCGTTGATGAAGGGCATATGACTAGGTCGCAAGCGAATTGGGTCAAAGAAGTAAGGGGACTACTTGCTCAAGCCACAATAGATGAAACATTGATCACAGCAAGCAAAGAGACATAGTTTATGTTGGGCATGAGAGATGAAACAAATTAGAGCAAATTGATTCAAGCAATGAACAGAGAGGATGGAAGGAAGACCACATAGTTGTTCAGGGCATACAGTCGCATGCCCCTTTACCGAAACTGTAGAGGAGGAATTGGTGTATGCGACCGCATAGATTTGCACTATTGGGCCGCATAGTATATTTCTGACTGCGAATTTTTCAAATTTCGCACAATCTTCTATTTTAATTAAAAATCTCGTATTGTATATTTTTGATATCTTTTAAGGTTTAATTCCTTTTTAAGTAGATTTTATGGGTTTTATATAAATAGGATTCATTCCATTCATTGTACAAACACACAATTATTGAGAAATTAATTGCAAGACATTATTGTTTTCTTCTTATTCTTCATTTAATTAATTCTGAACTTATCAAGAATTAAATTATTTTGGCATTATTCAATTTAAGTAAGATTTATAAGTTTTGTGATCACAAGGTCAAGACATCGTTGGTGATTTTCTTGGTTCTTTGATTCAATAATTTATTGGGTCGAGTTTTCAAATGTTGATTCTTAGCTTTCTTGGGTTTGATCTAGTCTATCGTGGGTTTCGTAGTTTCAATGTTACGTGAGTTCACATCACTTAGATATTCGAAAGACAAAATTTGTATTTTTAAAAGCTTAGTTTATGGGATACGGTTGAACACCACATAAAGCAGTGCTGTAAAAAGCAACTAATTTTTTGCAGCATGCAACGAACATCGTAAATAGACGCTGTTATTATCATTTTACGGTGTGCAATGTGTTCCGTAAAAGAAAGTCCGCTATGACATCCCTATATTACGGAGTTCTATATTGCACGCTGCATTTTTTTTTGCGGCATTCTCATTCACGCCATAAAGAGTATGTATTTATGGCGTGCAGAAATAATACATCACTTTTTACGACATGCATTTAGGAACGCTGTAAATGTCAATTTAATTTTTTAAATGCCTCTTATTTATTTGATTACTTGCAAACCTATAATAATTACACAACAAAAACACATAAATCCATATAATTATGTTTTCCAAGCTTTGATAAAACACAAATCTTTAATTATGCACGCTGTAAATGAATGCCTAAAGAGATACTTTTGTTGTAGTGAACTAACTATTATAAAAAATGTTACAAGTAGAATATATGATTCAGATTCGATTTCAATAATTACGTTGAGTTGAATGATATTATTTATAAAATACACAGTGTAATGGAAGATTTTAAATATTGAAATACACGAAATTGATCTATCTGACATTCAAGCCTATAAAAAAAAAATCAATAAGGTGTTTTTGCAAGATTATCATTCTGAGATTTAGTATTTAAACTCTTATTAGTTTGTTCTCTCTTGATTTTAAACAAATTAATACAAAATATTAGATTTTCTCCAATATTCAATGTCTTGGTAGTACTCTATTGAATCAATGGTTTTAAATTAAAAAGTTGTTTTTCAATGTTGACGCTTGCACTACATCAGATTCTATAATTATTCCATCGATTCTAGGTTTAGTTCGATTCTTTCAGAACACAACCGAACGCTGCCACGCTTAAGTTCACGTTTTGAAATACAGAGGGTGTTTGGTAGAGATTAAAATTAGTTTTTTAGTAGATTGTGATAGAATTTTTTGAAATGAGTAGTTGAAAAACTATGAGACCATTGAAAGATGTGGTTAATATTGATTGTTTGACTTTGACTTAAATTAAAATCTGATTTTAATTTGTACCAAATAGGGCCATAGTGTAAAACTTCTAAAACACGTATATTTATTGTGACCATAGCATTGAAGACCACGACGACTTACAATGGACATAATGTGTCATTCGAGTAATATGCGATTGTCCTTTTTTGTATTGTGCTATGAAGATGATCTCTTCTGTGTAGCATGTAACCCTTCTATGTTTGGTGTGACTCGACGAAGTTTCCAATGAAGTAAGGGGTTTAGCCATGCATGCAAACCCCTCCCCGGTGTGTGGAAAATGAATTGTGATGAAAGTTTTCTCCGTATTGGGTATTAAAAGATTTTTGAAAGAATCCTTTCTCTATAATACACTAAAAGGTCAGTGAGTTTAATTGGATTATTTGTACAATGGTTTGGACAGAGAAAACATAAGTTTAGTTTCCAATTATTTAGGTTATGAACGTATTCTGATTTCTGAAAAGTGGAAAAACTTGAAATGTTTGGGTCTCTTCAACGATTAGGTGAACGGGAAAAATTGATGCCACCACGTTTTGATGTTATGTATAAAAAGTCGTCTTATGAAATAATGTAATTTCTTAATACTAATAACCTGAATTAATTATATTCCCATTGCCGGACAAACTCCTAATCAAATAGAAGTCTACAGTAACTTTGCAAACCCTTTAACTAAACCTAGTTTTTTTTTGTCCACCGGCTACTTGTTGGCTCCAGCTGTACTGTCAAGTTGTGGACAGTTAAAACATATTCCAAAGCCAATTCTCTATGAAACTGGCATTTACCGGTTCCCGTTACGCCAGCAATATAACCGTTGTAATCCTTCGTCATCGATTCACCATTCCTTCTTATACTGTGAGAGTGAAAACACAAATATATATAGAGCTTGGACAGAACCAGAGGGTGAGCGTTCGCAGAAAGTAGAACCAGGTAATTTTGCAGAACGTGTTTGTGGTGCAAACATGTTTGTGATCAATCAAGATTCCCACAAATTCTCCTCAAAAGAAACGGATTTAAACGATGATTTTCAAGAACCTGAATTTTCCAGCGGAATTTGCTGTTCATTGTGGAACATACCGTGTTTCTGCTGCCGTCCATCCGACGGCAAGGTCGTATGGGAGCGGCTTCAGACGGCAGAGAAAGGAAGAGAGACGGCGCAGGCGAGTAGTTGGTGGAGGAAAAGTATAAAAGCATTCAATAAAACGAGGGAATGGTCGGAGATTGTGGCCGGTCCGAAATGGAAGACATTTATTCGCCGGTTCAACAAGACCGGGTCCAAGCACGGGAAATTCCAGTACGACCCTTCTAGTTACGCTTTGAATTTCGACGACGGACTGGGGCAAAACGATCAATTAGAAGATGATCGGATGTACCGGAATTTCTCGTCGAGATATGCGGCGGCAATTCCGGTGTCAGGTAATGCGGACAAGGACGCGCCGCCGCTCAAATGAGGAGGCAGGGGCGAGTTGAGGAATGGTGATGGGTCGACTCGGCGGGGAATTGACGGCGGAGAATGCGGACGTGCTGTGTTGTCAGATGAATGATTAGGTCGTTTGACTCTTGAAATTGGTCAGATAATTAATTATTCGGATTCTACTGTTTTACATTATTTATTTTGTGGATAAATTTTTCATAGGATTGATTATTGTTTACGTTAAATTTGGGGAAGTTTATTTGTACACAGGGCATTTTAATTATTTTTTCTAGGGTTAATTGTAATTACCTAGAATTTCAAAATAAGCTACTGTTTGTCTGAAATTTTTTAATTCTCATATTTTTTTTTTCAATCACTCATTTATATAATAAAATATTTAACACATAAAACAAAAAATTTTCCTTACATTTTAACCATGTATTCTTAAAGAAAATTAATATTTAAAACTCATTTTTTTTTTTCAAAATCGACCATCAAACGGGGGTTAAATTTTGGAACCATAACTGAAAATATCTACTTCTGCATAAATGATTCGACTGCAATAATTATGATACCAGGATGAGGTAAAACTAAGGGTGTGTTTGGACAACATTATTTTGGAATAATGCATTCTGAAAGAATAGATTGAAGGCGAATGTGTGGTTGAAAAAAAAGGAAAAGTTATTGATGTGATGAAAAATATTATTTTATTGAAGAATGCGTGATTAAAAATGAGTGGAAGAATGAAAATGAAAATTTTAATATATACCAAAGAAGGGCTAAAGGGCAAATCAGACGAGCATTATTGATTCATTTAGCCAAATAACTAAAAACTCGTAAAACAATCAGAATACATTTTATAGACCACCCACTAGAACTCTACATGAATTAACAAGGTAATCATCAACAGTTCATACTTGAGTACAAGTTAAAATTTCTCCCCATAGTAATAAGCAGTGCCGACCATAAGGGCAACGGTCGCGCCTTGGACGACCACACGAGCTCTCATTAGCTTTTGACCTAAGTGTGAATTTCCCTGCCTAAAGCTAATCAGTCCAGCAGTAAGAACTCCTGCTGTCATCAATGCACCTGAAAACCAGAAAACACACTAACATATATTGATCTTGGCAATATCGGTATGTAACATTGTCAAAAATGATCATTTCACAAAATTACTTGAACAATTTAATCCAACATTGACAGTGTTTTTCTTTTGGGTAATTAGCACAAAATAACCCTACATTTCACTTTTATTGTGCAAAACGGCCATACCTTGCAATTTTTGACACTTTCACCATTAATTCCACTTTTTATTACGCAAAATGTCCTTTCCGTCAATTTCCATTCAAATGATCCGTTAAGTGAACGCGTTAACATTACTCTTGTCCAAAAGGATCGTCCTCACAATTTTCTCATTTTCTTCCTGTTGATTACTACTCTTTGATGAACAAGTAACATCACTGTGGCAAAATTATTAGACACTCCAATTTTTTCCTTAACCTCATCATCAATGGCCAACACAATAGGAAGGGACATATTCACAACACTCCCACCTTTCATTCTCAACAAAAGAAATGCAAACTCTGCAAATATTCGTCTTCTCTTGTGAACCCTTTTTAGTGGGCTAGCCTAATCCCTCACTTATAACATGAACCCACTCAAGATCAACCTTTTGTGAGCCTCACCTTTGGCATTGTCCCAACGTCTGAAATTTTGGCCGCCCTTTGGATTTCTGGCACCACAAGATCCACCAATTGACCCATATGTGGCTCAATCAAAGTTCTTTTCACTACCAAAGAATCTTTATTAGAAGGAGATGATAAAGAAACCATTTCTTTATGGAAGAGCACAAATAAGGCAAATGGACTGGAATGGTATATGGGGTTTGGATTGTTTGGTCTTAAATTTGGTTCTGTAATGTCATTTATCAACTGGAAAAAAATGGGAAAATTGTGGGAAGACGATAATATCCTTCTCTTTGGACAAGAGTAGTGCTCGTGCATTCACTTAATGGAGCATTTGGATAAAAATGGACGGAAATGTCTTTTTGTGTAATAAAAGGTGGAATTAAGAGTGAAAATGTCAAAAATTGAAGGATAGGGACATTTTGCTCAATAACAAAAAAGGTAGGAACGTTCTTTGCTAATTACCCTTTTATTTTGTAAAGACATTACAACCACCAAACACAACATTATGTTAAGAATGACAATTAAGGCCCCTAACACCTTTCTTGTACAGAAGGTCAAAATGTCAGTTCTCCACAATTAATATTTCTCTCTTGTTGAATAAAATCACATTTTGTGTCATCAACTAACAAACTCCAGTGCACCCTATGATGCTCGGACTCTTCAAAAATGGAGAAGTATCCATGTCGAATGACATGATACGGATACTGACACGAAATATGTATCAAATCCTTTATTTTGCACTTGGACACAGCAGCAAAAGAGAGAAGACAGATTTTTGGATTTGCAAAAAGATAAACGCGGATACTAGTTTTGCACTCTGGGTTTGAGTCCATGTATATAGCAAGGTGGAGTGTTGTTTCTGCTTCTAGATTTCTGATTCTAGATTTATATAGAGAAGAATAGACAGAAGGGAAGAAAGAAAATAGCAAGGGAGTAGAAGACGAGAGGATTGAGAAGATGATTGGATGGGATCTCTGACCTAATTTTAGGTTGTGGACCCGATTTTTAAAGTGTTATATGAGCCTTGTAAAGTCTAAAGTTAATAATTTATAATTTTATTAGGATAAATTGTATGGTAAAACTCATTCTATTTGAGTTTATTTTTGTATTAAATTTTTTATTTCTTATATTTTATCCGTGTCAACTTTTTATTTTGTAATTAAAACATTATAAATTTAGTATTATTAATTATAAAACTAGAAATACTTATATTACAATAGTATAAAATAACTGTTATATCATTTAAAACAAAAAAAATATTTGTAAGACGTATTCTAGTACCTATATCCAAAATTCGGATCCTTTTTAACTGTATCCTCATATCTTAATTTTTTAAATGAGAAGAATCTGACTCCTAGATATGTAACTGTATCCGACACCTGCACCCGAGTCCAAGTATCATAGAGTGTACCAATATGCCGATGAAATCAAGAATAATAAGAGGAACCATATCAAGTCTACTGTATCTTGAAATAGGAATATAGGCTTAGGAGTTGAAGCAATAGATGTATCCAAGTCATCATTAATATCCATCTTTAATCACCCTGAACCAGTGTTTGCGTTTCTTAGTGGGACGAAGCACCTGGTTTTTAGGCATAAACATGAAATTACGAATATACTTGAAATCTACCATCTAATAGAGCTATATAGAAATATTTTAACAAAATTAAAACTCTACTTTGCAACTAGAAACATCGAGTAGATTGACAAAGTAGTAAACAATACAAATTATTAATAGAATAACGAACCACTAATCACAGCTAGATTTATAAAATGAAACAAGATACTAGTTGTTTAAGAATTTCGCTTGCTTTAACTTTAAAGTAGAGAAAACCAAAGCACATAGATGACGAGAAAAATAAAAAATAAAGTGAATAGTGAGGTATGCGTCACTGGTCTCCTGTTACAGGGAGGCTGCCACTCAAAATTTGCAACTTCACTTGGATGGAGGGGGTATCACACTCCAGTTGTAGGAGGCTAGGACACACCTTGCTATTCACTATTCCTTTCTCTGATCAATAATTCTTTTTTCTCTAGTTTCAAAGCTGGATTGTATTTCAAAAACAAAAAATACAACATATTCTCTGCTATGAAAATAAATTTCCTAGAAAGCTAAGGTCAATAATAGATCCCCAAAATGCCAAGACTAAAAATGGTGCACCTCCACCACTTTGAGGCTTATCCCCTTAGGTTTTGCACCTTAGTAATTCAAGGTGGAAACCTTGACAAATGGCAATTAAGCTACCTCAAAGCACAAAACCACGGGGCAGTTTGAAAACAATGCTCCCATCACAATAACATCCAGATGCTACTCCTAATACTCACATCAGAAATAACGATCCCTTTTATGTTCTTATTGCACCGTTGCTTCTTATCTCGTGAACATCATGAAACTAGAGCATGCTTCTGTCAGCTCATCCATTTTTCAAGCAGATAGCATTGATAATCGATGAAAACTTTCAAGTCTTCTCACTTCATAATTATCCCTTCTGAGACTTCATTTTCATACCCATTGGCCTTATACAAATCATAAGGCAATATATCCTTAGTCTCAACATAATACTAACAAGTAAATTCTTATTCATTCACTATAAATTGTTGAAGGCTGATTTCAGAACTCAGAAGAGAAAAATTGGACATCAATCAACTGCATTACTAGGGCATATAATCAAGCAATTAAGAAAACTCTGAACACTTCAATCAATCAACATATATATAAATATATTCGTACGATGAACAATTTCGTTCCTTTTAGAATATCAACCTCAAATGGAACCGAATCAAGTTCATATTTAACAGAAAGATGAAATTTATTCTTATTGAAGAAGTAGAAAATAATAAAAGCATAACGGAAGATGAATAATAAGATGTACCGATTGGGACGAGGGGATTTTTGACGCGCTTTTTCTCCTCGAACAGATCTTCTAATTCGGAATTGGCGGCTCCCATTTTCTCCATATGTAATCAAAGATGCCTCAATTTACCGTGCCTCAACAGCCAGCACGATCTATAAGATGGACTCTAATATGCTCGCTTTCTCTCCGTAGCGGGCGTGCGGTGGCTCAACCAAGCTTGTGGCGCTTCAAGGAGGCGACGCGTTCCCTCCTTTGCTGCCTCACATAAAACGTTTCCTATTGGAAAAGTTGCACTTATAGTCCTCAATCTATAGACTTTATTACTAGGTCCTCTATCTTTTACGAGATTTGTTCATTTTTTATTGATGGATAGATGAGAAAAAAGGGATAAATGAGAGAGGGAAAGAGAGAGACTGAATTACTTGAAAATTAAAAACCACATCTCTCTAAACAAATTTTTTTCAACAAAAAAATAGAAAATTAGGTGAAAAAAACACATTTTTCATTAAAAAAAAAATATTGACAATCAAATGCACCCTAAATGAATGTTGTAAAAAAATAAAACAAATAATAATAATAACGTGTTAGTCAGTTCCATCACTTTTTTATATACGCACCAATTAATAGTTTCTTAATAAATACAGTGCAATTACTTTAAAAATATTAGCCTAACCAAACAAAAAGGAGAGAATATATTGTATACTCCACTGTGGGTAACTGCACCATAGAGTAGGGTTGGATATGGTCCAGTTCGGTTCGGTTCTGGAAAGAACCGAACCGATTCAAAATTT
Source organism: Fraxinus nigra (assembly GCA_903798295.1). Lineage (NCBI taxonomy): Eukaryota > Viridiplantae > Streptophyta > Magnoliopsida > Lamiales > Oleaceae > Fraxinus > Fraxinus nigra. Next base: position 215 of record CAIGRH010119536.1, on the reverse strand, counting down.
TCGGGTATTTAATAAATGGATCCGTCGGGTCCAAATATAATTATGGAATCGTTCGGGTTCGGTTCAATTCAGTTCGGTTCTGTTCTGTTCGATTCCGTACCATAATTAAATTTTTTAACATTTACAGCAACACTACATAAATATAACTAATGACATGTTCATTCGTCACTTTTACAAATTAATGTAGCTCAATTTAAAAACATATGAATAACAAG
>CAIGRH010119526.1:0-10635 GCA_903798295.1 Fraxinus nigra | reverse complement strand
ATATTTGAAAAATATATTTACTTAATTTTTTTTAGTTTAATTGATAATTTAGGGATTATAATAAAAATTACAAAATTTGTTTGTTCTTCGATTAAAGTTGCAATTCATTTTAACTCGATTAAACACGTAGTCCTCGTGGGTTCGACACTTTATTCACTACTTTATTACTTGTTCACGATCTCGTTCACTTGCGAGAAATCAAATGATCAGGTACTAAAGGAGGAAAGCAGGAAAGAAACCCCCTAAGAAATCAGTGATAAGGCTGGAGTAGATGGAAAGTCGAGATGCAAGTGTTTCAACTGCAACCAGAATGGGCATTGGAGGAAAGCAGCAACCACAGATTAAAAGTAAAACATAAACATATAATAAATGACATAAACTGGAAATTATGAAATATCCACAGGTCTCAATCACTGAGAGAGCAAACAAAAGGTTAAGGAAAAAGTTAAAAAGAAAAAAATATTACATATAGTTGCCCTCCTTCTTATCGTCATCAACACTAGAAGCTTAACCAATTTTCTTTGACGAAAGGAGAATTTTATTGAGAGAAACCACCATAGCAACTCAAGACAGATTTCAACATAAAAAAAATTCAGAGACTTCTAGCACATTTACCGACTCCAATGTTCGGAAATTCGATGCTAATAATCAACGGCACGACTTTTACAATATATGAATATGAATTATGTATATGCAATCTTTCTCAAGAAATCTGAGTTAAAGGTCCACAACAAACTCATATATTTTGGAGATCAAATTGTGTCCCATATCTATAAATTATTAACTAGAAGCAAGTAATGTTTATTAGCTAATTTAAACATTATCTAGTTATGAATTTACACTCGTTAATACGAGGACTTTGGCCGATCAAATTGTGTCCTCGCCTCCACTCCATGTCTAATAGTCAATCGGTTCGTAAATAGGGGATCCGAGAAGCAAACTTGGTCCACAGAGGCATGGCCTCGGTGTAAGGCGGAACTAAAACCACGGAGAAAGTGGCCCCAACAAAGTCACGGCATGGCCATGTGAACAATGACGCAACATGTAATATACCCCTAACATTTCTTAGCAACAAAAGGTGCAAACAAAGATTTATCATTTGAAACATCTACATCCCCGTCTATGATAAATTGATAGTGACAAGATGGCCATGATCCTACAAGCAGTGTTGTAAATAACGTGCCTAGGAGCAAGGCGTAGCAAAGTTATTTATCCACTTATTAATTTATAGAGGGCATCTCCAAGGATTTTGTTGTGAACGTTCAATGTTGGATAATGGTTTGACTGTAGTGTATTGTGCTTTTGGTTTGATTGTAGCGTACTGTACTATTATATAAATGATTATTTATATTTTATTAAGTTAATTACTTATTTTCCTTTCAATTAGCACTATTATACTATATTTTGTTTATAGTTCGAAAATATATTTAAAATTGCATTTGGTACTATAATTTGTATGTATTATTAAATAATTTTTAGATTGATTAAAAATTTAAAATAATATTAAAATAATAAAATATATTTTTAAGTATTTTTATGTCTATATTTTGTCTAAACTCGTTTAACCGGAAACATTCACTCATNAAAACAAACTATCCAAAAAAAAAAATATTTATCTTCTTCAAATCTTTCAATCTTTTCACAGCAACAACATTCTCATATTCGATAACAATTCGATCCGATTTGTTATAATAATCGAATCGGTAAATAATTTTATGGCATGTTATTTGTCACTAAAATAAATAAATGAGAAAATAAAATGAATTTGGTACAATAATTTGTATGTATTATTAAATAATTTTTAGATTGATAAAAATCTAAAATAATATTAAAAAAAAAAAAAACATTTTTTTATGCTTAATCCCGCATAAGTTCGCCTAACTCGAAGTTTGACCTTTGCGAATCTCGTCACGCATTACGCTTTTTAAAATACTTCCGACAAGACATTAATGAAAACTGGTAGACTAAGATATGAAGAATAAAGAGGCACACAATTAAACTCCAACCTCCGTTTCTGATGAAAGCTTTAAATAAAAGCCAAATTTTCAAAACAATTTCTTATTTTTTCGGCGGGCAGTTGGAAGTTATCATGACATCCTAATTTATTAGGCTCCGTTTGCTTCGTAGTTTTTGAAACTCAATTTTTTAGCAAATCTATTTTCAACTACACATTTTGTTAATAAAAATAATTTTGCATGTAAACTAGAAATTTTTCTTTACTTTTTAATCACGTGTTTTACTGAAAAAAATCACTTTTTATAAAATTTATTCTCAAAATAAGGCTCAAGCATGGGCTAAAGAAATTGCATATGGCAATGCACAACAAGCCTTTTATTTTCGAATAATGCTATCTAGAGCACTAGTTTAAGTGACCACACTTGATGTGTGCAATTAAATAGATGTTTTGACTTGCTTTTAAACGAACACACCATTTAATGACATCTAATTGCGAAATAAACTGGAGTGAATTGTCCAAATAGTAATTGAACTTTACGTCATGCTTCTAAGAGGTCACTGAACTTTCAAAATCACTCAAATCATCACTGAACTTTGCAAAAGGTTTCCACGAGGTCACTGAACTTTAAAAATCACCTCATTCACATGGAATTTTGCAAAAGATTTCCCAGGGGTCACTAATTCAGTGATCTTCTAGGAAATCGTTTGCAAAGTTTGGTGATCCTGTAGAAACCTTTTGCAAAGTTTAGTAATGAATGTGGTGATTTTTAAAGTTCAGTGATCTCGTGAAAACTTTTTGCAAAGTTCAGTGATCACTTGAGTGATTTTTAAAGTTCAGTGACTCTATGGAAGCATGACTTAAAGTTCAGTGTCTATTTGAGCAATTCACTCAATAAACGGATGCTACACACCATTAATGATAAATAATCTTACTCCTTATTTTCTATTCATTTTTTTTAGGCAGAGAAAAATAATCTCACACATTATTCCACATTATAATGAGAGAAATAATAATTTTTTAGAGAATGTGTGATTAAAAAAGAAAATATTTAGATTTACGTGTATTATTATTTTATTCAAAAATGTGTGATTGATAAGAAGATGTATTTAATTTTTAATTTAATGCATGGCCAAACAGGGGCTAGGTACGCGCTGGAATGAAACCAACAACCTGGGTAGAGGAAATCATATTACGTACGAAGGCAAACAATTACCACTATTTGTTCAGTGATCAGTTAATGTTGTTTATGCATTGGTCTGTCTATTCTGTTTCTGTCATTTTACACATGATTTTACGTACAACTAAAATTATTCTTTTACACAAGTTCTAGACATTAGAAAACCGTCTGGCCCCTTTTCTTTCAATTTTTAATATTTGAGATAGTATTTTTTTTTATAAGAACGTGTGATTGAAAAAACAGGAAAATTTCTCGATTTACTTGTAATATTGTGGTTGAAAATAAAATATAGAAGAACAACGATAATGAGAAAAGGGCTAAATTTTCATCAACTGGGTAGACGAACTCTTCAATTACAACCAAACAATTGCATAGACAATATTTTGACTTCTTTTTATCAGTATAGAGTTTATATTAGAAAACGTATCGCTGTTCATATAACGAGTGAATTTCATCTGCAGTCATTGATCTTTCACCAAAATCTCAATTAGGTCAATAATGTATAATTTGTCTTGTGTTTGGTCACTGAATTTTAATCTAGTTACATTTATGATCACCTATAATCCTCAAAATGGATAAAAAATTGTTTAGTTTGCAGCCATACCGTGAATAATCTTCTACGTTATTTCTACGTGGCAACCAAAAACAGGAAAAAAAAAAAAAAAATGTAAAATGAGGGTTCATATCAATGTCTTTATATAAAAAATTAAAAGGTTATATTGTCTGTTTTCAGTAACACTTTTTTGACGCGACTCAATAGCAAGTTAGCATGACATGCGATCCATTGTAGTATGGCTATAAATCGATCAATTTTCACAAGTTTGGAGGAGATATATGAGTGTGAGTGAGTTGTGAAATTTGAAATTAAATTGAAATTTAATGACCCAATTGAAAATAAATTGAAGACCAATGACTCTATTGAGATTTCCGTGAAAGTCACTGACATAACGTATATCCACACCTACAGCTAATTAAAACTCCAACAAATGCAGCTAACCTATGGCACTACGTGTCATCAATTATTTGTCATCACGGGTACTATATATCTTCATCCGTGCATGGTTCCTCCCCTGGTGAGTTCTGTTAAAAGAGAGGAAAATCAAAGGAAAAATAAGTAGAAAAAATGGCTTATGTGCACGTACTACTATGGCTTTTCTTAATGCTTATAGTAAAAACCAGTGCCAAAGTTCCAGCTGTAATTGTGTTTGGGGATTCATCTGTTGATGCTGGAAATAACAATTACATTCCAACGATTGCTCGGAGCAATTTCGAGCCATATGGTCGAGATTTTAATGGGGGCAAGCCCACCGGCAGGTTCTCCAATGGCCGAGTTCCGACTGATTTCATCTCAGAGGCATTTGGTCTCAGGCCATTTGTTCCTGCTTATTTGGATCCCAAGTATAAAATTTCAGATTTTGCTGTTGGTGTCACTTTTGCTTCAGCTGGAACTGGATACGACAATGCAACTTCTGATGTTCTAGTAAGCTTTTCATTAAATATCAAAATCTCGAAATCTTATTCATAGTACTACATATCAAACATCCTTGTACGATTTTAACATGAACAACTTGCCTGCAGGGTGTGATACCTTTTTGGCAGGAGTTGGAATACTATAAAGACTATCAGAAGAAACTTAAAGCCTATTTAGGTGAGCAGAAGGCAGATGAAATTATCGCTGATGCTCTATACATGATGAGTATTGGAACCAATGACTTTCTCGAAAATTATTACACACTTCCTAGAAGGCGAATGCAGTACAACGTCGATGAATACCAAGATTTTCTAATCGGGATTGCTAGAACATTTATCGTAAATCTTCATGGTCTCGGGGCACATAAAATCTCTCTTGGGGGCCTTCCTCCAATGGGGTGTATGCCTTTGGAAAGAGCAGAAAATGTAGAAAGTGGAAATGCTTGTGTGGAGAGTTATAATATAGTTGCCTTGAATTTCAATAGCAAGTTGAGTAATTTAGTAATGAAGCTAAACAAAGAACTGCCTGGGATTCAACTGGTTTTCTCCAATCCTTATTACATGTTGCAGCAAATAATCAAGAAACCATCATTATATGGTACGTTTTTTTAACTGGTTTCTCTTCTTTAATCTTGTCTAGTTCATTGACTTGAATAATGAATTACAGATTTTTGCAGGATTTGATGTTTCGGGAGTGGCGTGTTGTGCCACGGGGATGTTTGAGATGGGGTATACATGTGATCGTTATAATCCGTTAACGTGTACGGATGCAAACAAATACGTGTTTTGGGACGCATTTCATCCTTCGGAGAAGACAAACAGCATAATTTCCGATCACCTGGTTAAGACTGTTTTACGCAAATTTCTTTGAAAGAGCTAGTGTACGAGTGTGTTTGTGTAAGAGAAAAGAGTGTGCTGTTAACTGAGAAAGGGATATAGCATTCCCTGCTGTATTGGTTTGGTTTTATATAGTTGCTTTATTATTTGAATCTGTAATATATACATATACACTGCTATTATCACTGTTTTTCGAAATTCTTGTTAGCATTATTTTTATTTTTAATATTTTTGCGGAAAAAGAATCTAGCTCGAGTATGAAACTCTTCTCTTAAGACTCGTAGCTTTCGATTAGAATTGCACAATATTTCTTCTATAAGGCTACGTTTGGCCCATCGAATTAGATTATACGAATTTTTTTGCATATGATTAGAGTAGATTAGTACTAGGTCGAAAGTATTAAGGTTGATAGTATATGCATTTTGATTTTTATACTTAAATTCCTTAAACGGTATAATTAGTGGTATCAAACGCAACCTAAGTCATTCCCAATCTTCACCTTTCAGTCATCTCCACTCTTTGAGTTCCTTTCTCGACTCACCAGGAACTGCTGCTTGATCATCCTACACTTCTTGACTCTTCTATATTGAATAAGGTTCCAATTTCGAATTTTAATCTTATTAAAAGAAGTAACTCAAGTCATTATATATTGATTAATATTTTTAGATTTATTCAATGTAAGATTTAACCGTAACATACCACAAAAGAGTAGAGCTCATTTCAGGACACCAATGAAAACTCGTTTTAACTTTAGATGGTTGAATTTGCTTGTTTGATTTTGCTGAATTCTAATACATTATTGCGAGTTCCATCTTAAAAGTAGGACTAGACAAAAAACCCGCCGACCTAGAAGAGCGTGATAATTCATCACCTATCAAACATACTTAAGAAGCTCATTTCCAGAAACCTCCAGCAAGTAAATATTTCCTTTCGAACATGTGATAAAAAAAATAAAAAATTCACCTACCATATTACTGGTCATGGTCTGCACTGTTCCAACTAACGTGAAGGAAACTTGCAGCCTAAACCCCTCAACCCTGAGCTTCCAGTAGGCACAATTGTCACTTCCTCGACCACTGTCCTAAACAAAAAAGAACTACTGATATTCGTGTTCATTAGCCAGCTGAAAATTATATCTAACTCCCTAGGCTAAGATCCACAAATAAAAGCTATAAAGGAAAAGACGAGGAGACATTATCAATTTATTTATAGTGTCACCACGGGAAGGGGGATAACACTGAAAAAAATGAACGAATTACACCCTTCCCAACGGAGCTTGACATTACAGGTGAAAAGAAGCAACTCGTAAGTACATAATATCGAACAAAGTTACAAGGACGAAGAGAATTAGAAGACGTATACTAGCAGCTCCAGTCACTTGCATGAGCAAATAATTACGATTCATTAAGCATCTGGAACAAGAATACATACGAAAAACTGTATTCATGCCATAATGATATAATTAGGACGAACACTTTATTTCTTATCGAATTATAGTATACTATGTTACCATTTGGGGTATACCAAATGCATGTGTTGTTTCCTGTGCAGAAGTAGTTTCCTCACCGATGGTTAGAAAATCTGCCAAAAGAAAAATGAAAGAAAATAAATAATCATAACGATACTTTGAAAAGAAAGAAATTCAGTGCACAAAATGAGAAAAATACAATATGAATCACATTTACTCCAGCTTGTCTATCTATACTGTAACAAGAAGGCGGGTTTATCATTGTTCGAGGCATTAATCCACAACTATCATTATCTAAATGGTTGGTTTGGTTGTTACTGTTCCGCATGTTACATCATTTCATATAAAGTATATCTATGTCCAAAAAATTAAAACAACTGATCAACCTCAAATCTTAAAATTAGCATGTGAAGCTTATTCCTTGAAGCCGAATATGTATTTGCTCAGATACTTTAATGATAATCAAAACAACCTATTTTCTTAATATAAATGGATTAAACTTTTGTAGTCTAGTCTCCTCTATAGATATATCATAGAGTAATGCTATACATAAAAACTTGGATGATCACCTATCAATATGATCCCCACTTTGTACATTTAGCATTATTCCATATTATAAGATCAAGACAAAGCATAACGGCTTTTAAGCACCACTTGTTCTAGGAGATTTATTTCAGCAATTGCAGCTTTGAAACATATAAATTATCTCAACATTGTCATAACGTCTTGTGCCCCTATGGATTATCCATTTCAATGAAAATTGATTGCATAAACTATATTTTTGTAAATGCTTTAAAAATTTGAATAGCAACCAAAGACTTAACATTCATCAAATAGTTAATCCATGATGGAATTAAATGATAATCTGGCATCCCAGAGGATAACTTCACCAAGCTAAAATTGTTTTTTCGGCATGTTAATACTGGATTTTGTTTAATCATCAACACACTGAAATGGTAGTATAAAAATGAGCACAATTAGAATGAACAAATAATTATGTCTAATTAGAAATATTACCTTTGATTGTGGGTGTAGTCACATATTTGTTATTCCCTCCAAGACCTAGTAAATATATTGGTCAGCATATTTCTTGAGAGTCTCTGCAAAGCCTTCTTAGCTCCAATCACATCCACATCAGCTAATCTCTGCAAATGATCATAAGCACCGGCTGTCATTAGCCTTTTCCGACAACCATGGCTCGATCCAGCAGTAAGAGCAGCTACCACTGCCACGGGTAACTTCTTTGAAATAACATCATTTGCAGGATCCAACATGTGCACAAGCTTCATTAAACTCTTCTCATCTCTCACAAACTCTTTTCTATTTGAGCTCACCGTTAACAACGACACTAATGCGTTCGCCCCAACATCCTGCAATCCATCTGGCTTCACAGACTCCATTAGCTTCACTAATGAACCCATACAACCACCAATGGCTCTCTTATTACCATCACTTATCGATAAATTAGCAAGCAACGAAGCACAAATTTTCTGTAACATAATGCTCCCATATTTTACGAGCTCAGCTATATGTATTATAAATTTTGTTGATCCTGATAAAGTCAGGTGGCTTGAATGGGAATCCGACAACAAATAAATTGATTGTAATACATGTTCTGTTGTATCAGGGTTTGAGGATTCGTGAAGCAAATGTAGCAATCTTTGCAAGCCCTTTTCTTGTAACAAGAAGCTGTGAAAATATTTACCCGATGAAGCGAGAATGGCAACACAATTAGCAGCTTTCTCTTGAGCTGGGGGGATCCCACAAACAAGTAATTGAACCAAAACAGGGATGGCTCCTTCTTCTGCTAATGCAATTCGAATATCTTCAACTGTGCAAACATTTCTTATAGCCCCGACGGAGTATGATTGAGCTGTAACAGAACCAGATTTACATAATTCTATTAGTATCGAAACACCCCCATAGGCAGAAATCGCCCATGCATTATCAGGATCCCAAGTGATGAACTCCACGGCCATGGCAGCCTTTTCTTTTAAGGGCATTGAGCTACATTCAATGATCCTCAACAATGGACCCAAAGCCCCCTCTTCGAAAACACATTTCCTCGACAAATGACTCGCTGATGCGAGCATTGACACTGCTACAACAGCCAGATCTCTCACAGAATCCGGATAAATGGGATCGAGTAAGTGAATCAAGCAGTTCAAATTCCCTTCTTTGGCAACAACACTCCCAGAATTTTCATCCTCAGAAAGGAGCTGAATTAATGAATCCAATGCCTTGCGCTTGAACTCAAGACCTCCGATCTGAAGCCTTGTAAAGAGGTCCTTGACGAAAAAACAGAGGTCCTCTTTTGGGCCATTGGCACTGGGGTGAGAGAGAACAATGGCAGTAGACTGATGGAGGACCCCAGAGCGGAGAAGGAGCTCAAGATCGCTGGTTTGCTTCGAAAGCCAACCAGAGGCCATGTCGAGGTCCGATTGCATGAGGAGTTTCCCGGTAGTAAATGAAGGGTCAGAACACTGATTGCACAGGATTTCGACACGGCGGAGAGTCAAGAGGAGATCGGGGAGGAGGGTACCCAGTAAATGGTTGTCGGCCCAGTGCGAGGAATCCGAGATTTCAGAAAGAACCGATTTTAATGTACCAAGCTTTGATCGAAGGCACTGCCATCTCGATGTAAAGGAAGTAATGGAGAGAGTAGACTGCAATAGATGACTAAGAAGTTGGGTAATCTGATCTAGGCTCTCGGTGGAACACGGCTGCTCCGGCGGTGGCTGTCGCTGGTCGGTGGCGGGATGCATTTGCATATGGGTATCGTCTATTTTTATCGTATTTTATTGTAATTCTTTGTGAGTTTAATAAATATATTCCACTTCTTTTAATATCTCTTTTGGGGTGGGAATAAGCGCATGGAAAGACTCAGCTGCGTCTGTGTTTCCCTGGAATCGGAGAAGACAATAGAGGAGGGGATAGCAGGGAGAGTGAGCGCGCTAGAAACTAGTCATGGCTGTTAGCGAGTGTAGGGTTACCGCCACGAATTATTATGGGCCGGGGTTTTTGGGTTTATTGAATCAACGGGAAAATCCCACTAATAGCATTAAATGGAAGTAGTGTTGCACATTGTCCGATTTGATTATCTTTATAATCGAATCAAATTCAAATTTTTGGGTATTTAGTAAGTGGGACTGTCAGCTACAAATTTAATTATGGAATTGTTCGGATTCAATTTGGCTTGGTTTAGTTCCCAGATTTCGTACAATAATTAATTTTTTAAATATTTACAACAACGCTACATTAATTCAACTACTGACTTGTTCAATTTTAACTCTTATAAAATAATGTAATCAAATTTCTTGATATTTCTTGCGTATCTCTTTGTTGATTTTTCTCATACATTTGACTGTTAAAATCACAAGAAGAAGAAGATAGCGAGCTCACAATAATAAAAAGATGTGTAGCTGAGCTTCCAATTTGATTTCTTCAGAACAGAAGAAATGACACTATAGTAGAATAAGATATTTAAGTAAAATTTAGGTCAATTTGATTAAGTTGGACTTGAGCTGAAAATTAGAAATATAAAAATCATATTTTGGACTTGGGCTAAATTAATTAGTTAACATATTTATTTAGAAAAAAATAAAATAATTAGGCCCCGTTTGATTGACAAAGTTTTCTAGGGAAGTAGGAAAATCTTTTCCCTTTTCCAACTTTAGAAGTGTTTGATTGGAGAAATTTTCTCGGGAAAATAATTAACAACTTTAT
>CAIGRH010119515.1:0-10753 GCA_903798295.1 Fraxinus nigra | reverse complement strand
AAATAGATATTGGGGTTGTTCAAGAATTTACCAAATCTAGGCAGATTGTGGTTCTGTATGTATAGTAACTCTTGTACGCATAGAACTTTATATAACATGAAAAGTGGAAAGTGGGACCGACGATGAAACCCAATAAAAGCAAAACGCGGGCTTAATGTGGCAACAATGGATCGGGAACAGAGTCATACTCTTCGTATACAATAGCCATGCAAAAGCTTGCCGTTTCAGTGTGCCATTTGGTGCTATATAAATTGAAAACGCCTCTCTGTATTCTTCTCCTTTATCTCTCTTTCACCTTATATAGCAACTCCTTTTCTTTTCCTTTTTAGTCAAACATATCCATTTATAAACCTGCATACGTAGATAAACTGTTGAGCGAGAGAGATTGAAGAGGAGTTACTCTTTTGGGACCTTGAATCTATTATTTTTGTGGGTTTTTGGAGAGAAAAAATGGGTCGAGGAAAGATCGAGATAAAGAAGATCGAAAACTCGAATAGTAGGCAAGTTACATTCTCTAAGAGGCGTCAAGGCCTGCTGAAGAAGGCATATGAACTGTCTGTTCTCTGTGAAGCAGATGTTGCTGTCATTATTTTTTCCAGCACTGGGAAGCTTTTTGAGTTCTCCAGTTCAGAGTAATTGCACTTTTCTTTTGGTTTTTTATTTCCTTTTCTGTATTTTTTTCTATTAATTCCTTGGGGATTTATTGATGACTTTAAAAGCATTCTTGGGTGTTTTATTACCAGATTCACAACATTGCATGTAGATTTTTTATTGTTAAGATTGTGGATTTTGTTAGATATTTTGGAATCAGCTTCTTTAATTTATTTATCTGATTTTATTTTTCAAAAGAATAAAAGAATTTTTTTTTCAGTGCATGTGGTTTATAATTAATTTTTTTTACTGTGTTTTTGAGTTTTTCAGTGTTTGATTGGTTTATTTAAGTTATTTTATGCTGCAAATCTAGTTTTAATTCTTCGAGGAACAGATTTGAGGAAAAAAGTGTTGCTAAATTTAAACCATCGGTTTTACTTCTTTTACTAGGTGTGACTTGGTGAATATGGATACAATTTTTAATTTTTCTTTGATTCCTTGAATTTGATGTGTGGAGATATTTTATTGGTCTCTCTAGAATTCACTATGACTTTTTGTGATGTAATTGTTCGATTAATGCAGCTTCATTTACTTCATCCCAAAGATTAAAAGAACAACTCTCGAAAATTTCCGGGAGGATGTTGTTCCATTGTATCCAGAACTAAGAAAGAGGGGTGAAAAAGTGGCACAGGATAATTATTTGCATTTTGATTTAAGTGAATATTTCTTTTGAGTTTGATTGTGCAAATCTTTAATAGTGGAACTAGAAATTAGTCAATTAGCGGTTATAAAAGCAGAGAGGTACCAATTGTGAAATTTTACACACAGATGAAGAATGCCAAAGTGCCAAAATTTTGGTTGCTATATGAATTCATGTCTCTGTCAATTAAATGAATTGACAGCCTCACAAATATTTGCCTATTCATATGTGATTTTGATGCAGCATGCAAACAATAATTTCAAGATACAGCAAGTCTATGGATTCTTCACAGGTTTCTACACCGGAAATCAAGTCGGAGGTATGCCATTCTATTTTGCCCATTTTCAGCCTATATCAGCGTGCTCCCTTCCTCTACTCTGGCGCTCTCTGTCTTTCTCTCTCGGCACAAATCTGATTTCTCTGCATGATATTAAAGCCTACTGTATCTTTGCTGTACACATGTGCGCTTGTGCTAACACAATCCAAACATTTATATTTAATTTGTATGTCGTTCAGATATGTAGTTTGATAAGACAGTAATTGAGCAAATTCAACCTTGTGAATCTGTAGTTCCTATTAGCTACATATCTTTGAAGGCAATAATTAGACGAACTTGAGAAGAGATAGCCAATGCAAGGCCATTATGCCCGACCTCTATGCATTCTACCAGTAAATTTGTTAATAAAGTGTGTACCTTAGTTAAAGTGACTATTTGTAGAATGATTTCTGTTGTTTAATTCAATTTATCAATTGAGTTGAGTTTTCAGAGTTTCCTGTCTAATTTCTCTCACTTTTACCAGAAGCAGGAATCAAAGGAAGCTGATGTTCTCAAAGAGGAGATAGAAAAGCTGAAAATGAAGCATTTGTATGGTTTCCTTTAGTAGTCTCATTGTCAATCAGCAATAGCACGTTTGGTATGATGGATTGTATAGCACGTAAAATAATTAAGAAAAAGAAGTTAAAATCTTGTTCAGTGCTATCCAATACTCAGAGCGAACATGCACTAAATGTTTAGGAAATCTGAATTTCATTATATCTATTGCCTGTACTGTTTAGGCGAATGTTGGGTAAGGACCTTACTGGCATAGGCTTACGAGATTTGGGCGAGCTGGAACAACAACTAAATGAAGGGCTCTTAAGCATAAAGGAGAGAAAGGTTAGGCATTTCATGATTTTCTTGTGCAATCGTTAGTCCGATACTGTATTTAGTCTGCAGTAATATGTTCTATTTTGACGACATTTTGGATCCATAACAGAGTGTTCTACATTTCCAGGAACAAATATTGATGGGGAAACTTGCACAATCAAGACTGCAGGTAGAGTCCATGAAATTTCCTCTTTTTCACCAATCGATGGGAGCAAAACTACAAATTTCGCGGGCGAGAAAACTAATTTATGGGATTTGTAGTCATAACAATTCCTCTGGAAAATTTAGGCATCTTCTACTTTGTGTAAGCCGTTTGATTGCCCTATGCAGGAACAACGGGCCATGCTGGAGAATGAGACTTTAAGCAAACAGGCAAACCAAATATTTGATTATGTGGATGAATAATTTCCAATAACTTAGGCTTTTGTTTATGAATTTTGCTTAAGACTATTTGTTGGCTTAACATTAAATATAGGTTGAAGACCTTCGGGACTTCTTTCCATCCAGAAGTCGTAGTCAGCAACTTTCTATTGAGAACTATCCAGTGGATTCGGCCATTATAGTCAACTCTGTAAGTCCTGAAGTAGTAACGAATGGTGGATTTGAAGATGGCGACTCAGACACCACCTTGCAATTGGGGTATTTTCTTGTATTACGTGCTTCAATATTGATGATTTGTACAGAATTGCATAGAGAGATTAAGAGAGAAAACACGTAGATTTACCTAGTTTGGTAGTAGGCCAACATCCATGGGAGCGAAGAGGCTATATATCTGTATGTTGAAAGAATAAGGTCAACATATATACTAACCCCAGCCCGTAAAAGATATTAGGAAAATCCCAAAAATGCAGACATTAGCCTGCTTTTCCATTATACATGTGTTCACTCGATGTATGTCACATACTCCAATTTCCATCTTGACGAATATCCACGACTTGGGAGAAAGAAAAAGATAACCCAGGACTTCAATTGGGACCAATAGGTTGGGACGCCTCCTCTCTAGCACCTGGAGACTTTAATCGAGTTCGAGTAATGTTTGAACTTAGCTCTGGTAACAAACTTGTCAATATGTCCGTTGCATTCTTAGAAGTGTAAATTTTCTCGAGTAATAATTTACCAGAAGAAACAAACTTCCTTGGAACCTTAGCTACTGCCATATACTCTACCTCATTGTAGATAGTGCATCTAGAGACAGAATCATAGACCTCCAACAAATAGGTCCCCCTGCAAGAGTGAATATTTAACCTGTAGTCAACCTCCTGTCATCCACTTTCCCTGCATAATGTGCATTTACATATTCCACAATTGAAGGGTCATCATGTTGTCTGTTAAAAATGATGCCATAGTTTGTAGTACTCCTCATGTATATGAAAATCTGCTTGACTCATACCAATGTTGTTATCTTGGACTTCCGAAAAACTTGTTCACCACACTAAAATCTTATGCCTAATTTGGTCTTCTATAGACAATAGCATACATCAAGTACCCACCGCACTAGCATAGAACCTTTGATATGTCTTCAATTTCAACATCTATCATTGAGTGGTAGACAATCTAAAGTGAATCGCCAAAAGTGTGCTCACTGGTTTTGTGTTACCCATGCTCAACCTCTACAACACCTTTTCAACATAACCACCATTATATAATCATAATTTTTTGGAATATCTATCTATCCTAAGATTGAACCTAAATTCTTCATGTCAAACTCTCTACTCAACAAAGTCTTCAACTTGTTAACTTCACTCATACTTAGTGGTGGCAAACAGGCTGAGCGTCTTGTCGGCTCGACTGCTCGGCTCTTGAAAAGTTGGCTCGTGTTTGACAAGCCCGAGCACGAGCCGAGCAGGTGGACTTGCTAGGCGAGTGGCTCATGGGCTCGTCGAAATTGAAGGTTTATTTTTATTTTTTTTAAAAAAAGGTTTATCCTAAAAAAAAAGAGGGAAAAATTCACAACTCAGACTTTATGTATCCCAAAATCAAAAATCAGGCCCCAAGATTTAGAATTGTAAAAATCAGGGTTTTCATGAATTAATTAATTATATTTCACAATTATTATATTAAATTAAAAATATAACTGTAATATAATATAATTANCTTGAAAAGTTGGCTCGTGTTTGACAAGCCCGAGCACGAGCCGAGCAGGTGGACTTGCTAGGCGAGTGGCTCATGGGCTCGTCGAAATTGAAGGTTTATTTTTATTTTTTTTAAAAAAAGGTTTATCCTAAAAAAAAAGAGGGAAAAATTCACAACTCAGACTTTATGTATCCCAAAATCAAAAATCAGGCCCCAAGATTTAGAATTGTAAAAATCAGGGTTTTCATGAATTAATTAATTATATTTCACAATTATTATATTAAATTAAATATGTAACTGTAATATAATAAAATTAACCCACCCTCACCTCACCTCATCTCACCTCACCTCCATCTTTGCTCCGGCGACTACTCTGGTAACCAACGACCACTTCGGCGATTGTTCTCCGGTCCCAGTTCAAAAATTTTGTAGGTCACAGATTTCAAAATTACTTGGTTACAAATCAAAATTTTTAGGTCACACGGTCACAGATTTTTTCACGGTCACAAATTATATAATTTTTAGGTCACAGATAACAAAATGGTTGGTCACGGATTATATTTTTAATCAGAGATTACCGAATTTTAAGGTCACAGATTATATTTTTAGTCACATAAGCTAACATGAACCAAGANAATATGTAACTGTAATATAATAAAATTAACCCACCCTCACCTCACCTCATCTCACCTCACCTCCATCTTTGCTCCGGCGACTACTCTGGTAACCAACGACCACTTCGGCGATTGTTCTCCGGTCCCAGTTCAAAAATTTTGTAGGTCACAGATTTCAAAATTACTTGGTTACAAATCAAAATTTTTAGGTCACACGGTCACAGATTTTTTCACGGTCACAAATTATATAATTTTTAGGTCACAGATAACAAAAATAGGTGGTCACGGATTATATTTTTAGTCACAAATTGACTAATTTTAAGGTCACAGATTTTTTAGTCACAAAAAACCAAAATCGCAAGATCCATCACCTCCACTTTTGCACTGTCGCCATGACCACTACCACCACCACCGCCTCCATGACAACCACCACGACCAACATCACCACTACCCAAACACCACCGCTACCATCGTCATCATTTTTGCAACACCACCATCACCACAGTACACCAGCAACACCACATACACACCACCAGTCACCACACAAAAACACATCAACACCACACACACCAACACTACTGCACCACCATGCAAACAACATCGTGCTACAATTGATTTCTAACCTCTACTATCGCAGCGACAGAAAAAGATTTCGCCCACATCCATCGTCCCTACAACGCCATCTCTACCACCAGCCACAACAGCCACCACTTCCTCTTTGACGCTCTCTCATTCCCCTTCCAGTGATAGATTTCAGCCACAGCAGCGTCAATGCGGTGGTGATAGCATTGCGATGCTGCACCTACAGCATCGCGACGTCGGCAGAGGGAGAAGGGAGAGAGGGGGAGGGGGCGACGCTGCCGTTCACAACGCCTCGAGGCTGTGAACGGCAGCGTCACTACGCTGCTGCCACAGCGTCTCGACGCCGGCCGGGGGGAGAAGGGAGGGAGGGAGAAGGGTGTAGAGGAGAGAGAGGGGGAGGAGGCGGCAGGTGGCGAGAGAAGATGGAGAGAAAGACGAGAGTGGGTGAGGAATTGGTGAATTAGGGTTTTAAAATGGAAATTATTTTTCTAAAAAAATGGAAGTTATTTAATTAAAATGATAAAAAAAACCCGATAAATGAAAAAAAAAAAGGTGAAAATCTGATTTTTTAAAAGGTTAAACTTAATGCCTGGTTTTGGTAATTTTCCCTCAAAAAAAATAAAAATTGATCAGCCCACGAGCCATGAGCTCACGGGTTGGCTCGACCCACGAGTAACGAGCCGAGCAGAAGCTCGACTCGTAACGAGCACGGGCCGAGCTCTTGTGCATACGGGCTGAGCCAGACCATTGACATCTCTACTCATACTCCTTGCAATAATCAACATATCGTCCACATAAAGTAACAGAAAAATAAACGAGCAGTCCCCTAGGCTCTTCAAATAAGCGTAACGATCATACTCGCTTCTCATATAGCCAATCCAAATCATGTAAGAGTCGAATCCCTTAAACCATTACCTGGAAGACTTCTTTAGCCTTATAAAGTGATTTCTTCAATTTACAGACCAAGTGCTTAAGTCCAAGCTGATTAAATCCTCTTGGCTGCTCCATGTAAATTTGCTCCTCAAAATCACTATAAAGAAAAGTTCTTTGTGATATCAGCTCCAAATGAGTGTCCAAATGTGCTACTGAAACCAACAATGTCTTGATGGAAGTGTGTCTAATCACATGGGAGAAAATCTGATTGTAGTCATCCTATTTCCTTGGTGAGTAACCCTTTACTACCAGACGAGCCTTGAACTTTCCCTCCTCTTTTTCTGATACTGCTTCTTTCTTCTTATACACCCATTTGCATCTTATTGTCCTCTTTTCTAGATTATTGTCCTTTTCCTCTAGAAGCTCCACCAATTCCCATGTCTGATTTTCATGCAGAGACTCCATCTCCTTTACCATAACACCTATCAATATACTCTTCTTTTAGTTGTGCAAGCCTTTTGAAAAGTAGTAGACCCCGTTAGTGGTAATTCACGTATTCTTTGATTTAGATTAAAATCATACCTAGTCGGTGGCCTGATATTGTGTTTATGCCTATTTGTAGCTATACATTAATGATCATAATCTTCTGAGCTATAACTCTCTGCATAATGGACATCGTCCTCTCTAACATGAGTCTCTAGTTCCATCAGCACCATATGTTCATTGCTGCTGCAATTTTCTGGCACCTGCTTCTCTTATCCCTGAGTACACTACAACATGAATTTCTCATCAAAAATCACATCTCTACTCATCACCTTGTTTGCCTTTGGAATCCAAAGCTTGAACCCCTTCACCCCTTTCTGATACTCTAAAAAGATACACTGTCTAGACTTCGCATCAAACTTTGATCTCTCATTAGAAACATGTATGTAGGTTGGACAACGAAATACTCAAACCTAATATATATTGACTTTCTAGCTTCAACCAAACTATTGCCAGTGATTCCTTATCCTTGGTGTGATACATCATGTCATCAGTTAGACAAAGCCTGATAGTCGTCACAGTCTTCACTTCAAATTTGTTCAAATCTCTGTCATCCATGCCTTCTTTCCATATAACGCTTTGACCATGCCTTGATGCATTGAATTTTTATATTTGAAAAAGTTTTCAGTGAGGATTTTTTGAACTAGATGGCAGTAGATGGTCGTTGATAAGGGAATCCTTGATCATAATTTCCAGTATTCATACCGCGTGACCGCGTCCAACATGAAACTTGCAATTGGTACTAAAACACCGATTTTCTAGTAGATCCTTTACCCTCCTCTGCAATAACCCAAAATTTCCAAATCCGTCGACTTGACCATATCGAACTTCGCAGAAGAAACCACAAACATTGTAATTCTGAGCTCCGATACCAATTGTTTTGTAATGTACATGTGGAAATATTGATGAATTGTATAGAATCACAAAAGAGAGAGCAAGAGAGAAACACACGAGTTTACGTGGTTCAACAGTAGGCCTACATCCATGAGAGCGTAAGCGGCTCCACTTCCCTCACTCCACCCCTGCATCAGCCTTCTTTCCCAGTATACATGTGTTCCACTCGATCTGAGCCACGTACTCCAACACCCAAATTTTATGAATTTGTTTAACCTTGATTTCGAATCATTTCTGTCAAATTTTTTTCTTGGTATTTACATGTACCTTTTGTTGTTCAGGCCTCCAACTGTGGTTTGTCAAAAGAAGAGGAGGATGCCCGATGGGGAAACAC
The DNA here is from genome assembly GCA_903798295.1 of Fraxinus nigra. Taxonomy (NCBI): domain Eukaryota; kingdom Viridiplantae; phylum Streptophyta; class Magnoliopsida; order Lamiales; family Oleaceae; genus Fraxinus; species Fraxinus nigra. The sequence continues at coordinate 2,402 of CAIGRH010119515.1, read as the reverse complement.
AGTTAATCAACTCAAAGAAGCGAGCCAGCACACCGTAATTTTTTTTTTTTAATCTCCTTTCGTATGCAGTAGGACCAGTTGGAGAGAGATTAATCATAAGTACTTGGTTGAAGCTATGTTGAAGCATTCATAAATGTATTATCTTTTCATGATTTCAAGATGATCTGAACGCTGGTTTATTTTTAGACAATTTATTTCACAGTTCTGGTTTTCAGTAGAAAAAGGATTGTTATAGTAGTGCCTGAATGGTTTTCATCGACTTGTGCTTGCTTTTATTTCATTGTGTCTGCATAGACAGTTGAAGAGTAAAATAGACAGATATAATAGTTTTCAATTCATTAGATATACAAGAATCTGTCTATTATCCTTTCAAATTTACACTACATATGTACAAATAATCATATCATTCCACCTACGGCTTCTTTCCTTCAAATCGGAAGTTTTCAAGCAACTGATTTCTGGTATCTAAAATTTGAGAAAACAGAAATTTTGTTTGCTTCTCGATTTCCTGCAGTGAATTCTCTAGCACGACCAATCTTCTCTTCAGTTCCTTAGCGGCCTCATTGCATCTTGCAGTAGATAATTCCGCGGCAAGGTGCATGGCTGCATCATTGACCTCTCTTACCTCTTCAATTGCACCTGGTTTTTCATTAATCTCTCTGCAAAATCTTGAATTCAGGCAGTTTGTGTTGGAACCATTGAATTTTTTTGTTCCAACGTCCGATAATATCGCATCTAGCACCCAAAATTCAATGCTTTTCATTGCTGACAAAGCTTGAAGAATTACAAATTCCTTTTCAAAACAAGATTTTTCTTCAATCCCAGATAATAATTCTTCCACTTTTAAATCCTCTCCAAGTTTGATACTACTGCATTTTGGTTGGATTTGCTGCAGATTTTTCTTTGCAGAAGAAGGGGACTTCTCAACCAGGCTCAAAGCATAGAAAAGGGGAATCTTAGCCTGGTTCAAATGGGAAATGGAAGAACTAACAGAATTCAAAAGATCCAGGACCTGTAAACTGTATTTGAGAAACTCTTCAGTGGCAGCGCCACCCCATGCTGTCATGGGGTAGTCTATTTCCACCACCAGCCTAGCAAAATCTTTGTTAACCATATCCAACACACCCAAACATTTTTGAACCCATGCCAAGGACAGAAACTCTGATCCTTCTACAGGCTTCAAAAAGATTTGGCTAGTAATATTCGATATTTTGGACCGAAAAATGTTTATAGAAGCCGATAAGGCTCCCGAATTTGGGTTGTGATTTTCCAGCCTGGAGGGGAATTTGAGTGAACGGCCAAGCCTTTGTACCAAGAGTACTACCATTGCAAACAGAAATCAGAAAATATTGGTTTTTGGTATGTTGCTTGTGCCATTTATATATGGTGCAGTGAACAGGTGGGACAACACTTGTATCCGTGTTGTTTAGGCAAAGGATTGTCCGTAAATATAAATTATAAGCAAGTGGGACAACAAATGAAAGTTTGAAGCAAAAGGAGCGGATTGGTTGTGTAGTCAAATACCGTGTTAATTTTTACTTGGAGAGTTTCATTCAAACACGCTTTTGGCGACAAGTTGATACCATGGTGCTTCGTTTGCAAGATTTAGAAGCACCAAATAAATAATTATTTCTTGTGAAGTTAAAAGAAGCCATGGATAGGGGTTTGATGTCCGTGTGTATTAAAGATAGTGGGACCGAATGTCTTACCTACTGCTATGGATAAGAAAGTTTAAAAGACAGAATTTCTATCAAAGCGATGTTTGATACGCATTAAAATTTACATTCTCATTCTATTTATTTTTAACCACACATTTTTCAATAAAATAATATTTTCCATCACATCAATAATTTTTCCTTCTTTTTCAACTACATATTTTCCATCAATCTACTATTTCAGAATACATTCTTCAAAAATAATGTGATTTCATTTTCATTCTTCTACTCATTTTCAACCACATATTCTTCAATAAAATATATTTTCCATCACATCAATAACTTTTCTTTCTTTTTCAACCACACATTCTCCATCAATTTACTATTTTAGAATACATTCTTCCAAAATAATGTGGCTCAAAAATTTCGAAAATATATATATTTGGATCAAGCACGGGCTCTTGATAGAGGGAATTGTCTTTGCTGGCCAACCTCCCTGTCTTGGTACTCCACCCCCTCCCATTCATAAGAGAGAGGTAGTTGTTGTCGGAAGCAAGTGAAAGAAGTGAGAATCACTCAATGTCGTTTAGTTGACGTGATCTATGTTAAACAATTCAAAGAAAATAAAGAAAAGAAGGAGATTAGGGTTTCATTAATTTTGCATAATAAAATTGAATACAAAAGAAAAGAATGATTTAACCAAAATATAAAGAAACTATATAGAGGAAACTAAAAGGACTATTCTAC
>CAIGRH010119464.1:0-13580 GCA_903798295.1 Fraxinus nigra | reverse complement strand
TAATCAATCAAATAAACATAATTTGAAAAATATAAGTCAAATTTGATAGAATGAGTTCAGACACATTCCATATACATGATTTGATAGGAGAAAATGCAAATTTAGGTTCTAATTACTAGAAAATTTGATTGGAAAGTGAAAATTTGTAGTAAATGTAAAAATTTGTAGAGAAATTATATACAAATTTTAAAAAATTAGAAGGGTTGAGATTTTGTTCAAAGGCACGAGGAAAAGAGTAAAAGAGAGTAAGAAAAATTCAAATTTATTATGATTTTGCCCCTGTTTGGTGGAGATTAAAATCAAATTTTTAATAAATTTTGATAAATAATTATGGATTTCATGAAATATGTTATCAAAATTAATTGTTAACTTTGATTTAGAATAAAATTTAGATTTCAATCGACACCAAACATGACTTTATCAAACATCATAAAATAATAATAAAAAAAATTCTCAAAAGTTGGGGCCTTAGGGGTCCCGGGACCCCCCGGGTCTGCCCCTGGGTCTAAGTATAATGTTTGCATACCTTTCTGTGGATCAACTTACTGATGTTAGCTTCTACAGACGGTTGTAGTTGGATGCTTGAACCCCATTTTACATTGGTATATTCTTGAGGTGGTCAAATATTTTTGAATAACTATCTCTGATGTGTGAGATTGTTAGCAGTCCAACTTGTTCCTGGAACTGAAGTAGCAGTTGCCCCAAAGAGACGCAAAAGGATATTAGATCCTCTTGAAGATTCGTCCATACAAGCTTTAAAGAGAGATCATTCCATCACAAAAGCACTACTGAGAGTCCAAAATTCAGACTCTAGATTTCATCATAACTATAAGGTGGATGGTATCAAGATGGATGTCGTATTCACTTCTGCTGTCTTTATTCATCCAGAAACAGCAAAAAAATATTCTTTCAGTTCTTCCCAGTTAGTGTTGATATCTCCAAGATTTCTAACAAAAGAGAGCAAGAAGAATCATGAAACAGAAGGTCTACATATTAAAAGCAGTTCCAATGAAAAGGAAGTCAACGGTGGAATTCTTGCTGATAAGCACGATAACCATCGAGCTATTGTTCATCTATTATTCTCAGAGTCAGTGGCAAGAGGACATGTAATGCTTGCTCAGTCTCTTCGACTTTATCTGGGAGCTGGATTACATTCATGTATGTTTATTCTGTGCAAATCATCGTTTCTATATTCAAACACTGCTTTTGCAATATTTTTGTCATGGCATTTTATTGTATAAAATCACATATTTCCTGCAATGGAATTTTGTTTTCGGCCATTTAGATATATACTTGCACATTATTGTTGTATGTCACTCTCATGAATAGACAATTCGGGAAGAAATGTGATAGACTGCAATTATGCTTATACATGATTAGCAATAACATTTTGATGTACCTTAAGAAACAACTATTGCCCGTCTACTGATGGATATTCCTTACAGGCAAGTTCGTCTCTCGGTTCATATTCTAGATTTGCTATCTTTTGGCAATTTGATTCTTCATAGTTGAATACTCTAACATAGATTTGAATTTGTTTTGCTACTGTAATAAAGATTTGAATCACATCTTCCAGTAAAAAAACTTATCATTTTTGATTAGGGTTCGTTTTTCTTCATTTAATATTGAGATAGCCATTCATTGTTCTCTAGAGCATTTACCTAGACATTCATAATTACTTGAACTCAGTCTGTTCAGCTGTTATCTTCAAGATTGAAAGAAGAATTTTTCTCGATATCTTTTTATCTCTTTACCTGTAAATGTTTCCATGCACCCTAAATCCTTCCTCCCCATTCTTTTTTCTTAAATTTCTCAAGTGCAGCCTTTTTATGAAATACTTTCTTTTGGCTTTCAGGGGTGGATGTGAAGAGATACAACATTAACGCAAAGAAAGATGTTCCTTCAGTTTCAGTTTCACCTTGCCAACTCAAGTCATTTCCAAAGAAGCAAGCTTTTGCAAAGAATGGTGCAGAATTTCGAAATGGCCAGAATAATCATAAAACAAAAGACGTGCTTCTCAGGACCAACACAAATGCTGAAATGGGTGCTGGAGGTTGGTCAACCCATGAGAAGATTTTTGCGTCTCTGTTTGCTGAATCTTGTGGCAATGGGACTGAAGAAATTGATACCAGGGCCAGAACTAAAACGGCTGTATCTACTCTTGTGCGTGCATGGTGTCAAGCTCAACTTGATTCCATAGTTTCGAGTACAGGGTTAGATATAAATTCTTTGGTTATTGGAAACAAATCATTAATTCACTTGAAAGTGAAGGGTTACAGACTAGCCAATCATGGTAACGTACAAAAACCTAATGGCCATTTCCCAAAAACCAGGAATCAAACTGAAGAACCAGATGTTGATGTCCTATATGTTTTGTCACTCTTTGATGATTCTCTGCATGGTGAAAGTCTTGATGCATACGAACTTGTATTTGATGAAAAAAGCAGGGACAAAAGTAGTTTGAGAAATTTAGATGTTTTGCTTGAAAAGCTGCAATTGGGTGATGCTGTATCTATTCATGCTGTCCAAGAAACGCCCTCTGATAGAACTCTTGGCATGACAGTTTCCTCGTTAGATTGGATGGGTTCAGCTGCATCTGATGTCAATAATAGTAGGTATTTTCTCATCATTTTTTTTTTGATGACTATCAATATAATTTTCTGCTCTATTATGAGGAGGCAGACTTTATTCCCCCAAGAAGATAACCTTTTTGTCATTGCAATCTGTCGTAACTAGGAATGGTGGCATCTTGTCCACCTTCTGGCTCTATTATTCTTGGAAGTTATTAAACATTCTTGAAGATGAGACATGAAGTAAAATATATGAAATGTTGTCTTTTTATTTGTTTTTATTTTTTAGAGGTCTTATAATCTAGGGATGCTTTTGAAAAATGAGCATCATTATTGGTCTATCCGTTACTTGGAAGTGTCTATAGGTACTTTGCTAGTTATAAGGAAGGGGGTACGATGATTGATTCTATATCTCAATACTTGGTGGTGAAATGGTAAACACATGAAACTCAAAATCTCACACTGAGAGTGTGGTTGTTTTGAGTTTTCTTTGGAGCATAAACAATTTGAATTTATTGTGCTTTTGTTGAGTGTGTGGAGGTTCCTATTTCCTGGGGATGCTTTTGAAGAATGAATTTCGTATGATTCTGAATATATGTTCCTCTCAAGTATCTATATGTACTCGCCTAGCAAGGGAAATGGGGAATGATCTATATTTCAATACCTACTTTAACCCTTCTCCTTTTAATGACTGATTCTAATCATTCCTCCCAATCTTCCATCACAGTATACTTATCTCGTCACCAAGGATTTCACTTGTTATAATCAACTGATGATGTGCTGCTTTTCTAAGACCATTCTTAGGTAAAAGTGCAAAGTAGTCCACATCCCTCACCTCAGGGCGAATGCATGTGTATTGATTGCAGTAGGTGAAATACATTTGATATAAATAAAAAGATTTACAAGTGTGAGCATGTCTTTCCAGGTACTTCCACCCCCGATATGAGGGGTCTAGTTGTGGTGTTTGAACATTAAGTTAAAATTTTCATTTCAGCTTTAGCAAATAGAATGTGGAACATATGATTGTAATGTTCGTGTTTGACCACAAAATGAACTACTTTTTACGTACTCCTTGATCTTCCTTTTCTAAAATTGTGAGTAACCTGCAGGGTTGACTGCTTTGTTATCTCCTACTTCTGGGATGCTGTTCAGTACTTACAATCTTCCAAGGCCGGGGCATATTCTTATTTACGGACCCCCAGTAAGTTTCACTATTAAGCTTCCGTTGGTAAAATTTATAAATTATTTATAAATGGTCAAACTTCATTTCAACCACGAATTCCAATGACCCACAAGTACTATCTACTATCCTTTACTCATTTCTATCTATTTATAAATTAAACTGTTTATAAATTCTTCCCAATGAAGGCTAAAGTTGTGATTTTCTTTTTTCCTTCTTTTTATTTTTTTATTTTTTTGAGTTGATATGTTGGATAGAAATGGAAACATTTGAGCTCTTCGAGCTTTTACTTCAATTATTTCCTATGTTCCTTTGTCAAAGGTTCAGTATTCGAGCTTGAGGAGTTCTGTGATGCTATAGGGTTTGGGAACTATGACATGGGGGTGGGGAATGAAGATAGATAAAGGACAGCTGATGAATACCAGTGAAGATTAGATTCACGTTTCCATTTCTTTCTTCCCTTTCTGTCTAATATGTCAGCAAGATCACCAACAGAAAAAAATAGTACTAAGTTTCTGTCTTATATGGAAAATTGAAAGAAAACTAGTATCTCCTATGTCTGTGTCTTTGCCGACAAGCTCTGAAGACTTTAGGAGATAACTAAGTTCTTGGGAGGTGATAGAAAGGACGAAAAGTACAGAGCAGTTGCAGAAAAATTACTTTCAATATTTTCTTTGTTTCATTTTATTGATCTATTGTTTTACACTCTTTATCTATATGATCAAGCCACTGCAAGTAATTAATACAAAAGCAACCTGTGAAACACAATGTTGTATTCGCAGCACGTTTACAAATTAATTAAAGTTCATATTCTTTCATTATGCACAATGTTCAATTGTCTATATTGAAGGAATGAGTTACGATCCACGATCTCTGAAATTGATACAAGAAGGCAAAATAATTCAGTTAGCATATTGTAGCATGTATCAAATTAACTAAGAAACTCTCATTGATATCTTCTTATCTGCCGTGCATTTCGGACATATAGGGTTCAGGAAAAACGTTATTGGCCAGAGTCTCTGCGATGTCTGTTGAAGGACATGAAGACATCTTGGCACACATGTAAGGAAATTTGCATGCAGATGTTTCCTTTACTTTCTTTCCTCCTAGGATCATGTTTGGGACATAATATCATGGTTTGAGGTGACATCAAACATCCTGCTTGTGCCTTGTCACTTCGTGGGAACCTCATTTTTATAGTTACGTTAGTGTGTGTACTTGGCAAAATCGTACAATTTCATTATTATAATGGTTTTCCTGCTGCAGAGTTTTTGTATCTTGTTCCAGACTTGCTTTAGAGAAGCCTCCAAGCATTCGTCAGGCACTTTCCGGCTACATATCTGAAGCTTTAGATCATTCGCCCTCCGTCATCATCTTAGATGATCTTGATAGCATCATTGCCTCTTCCTTAGAGCTGGAAGGATCTCAACCTTCATCCTCTTCGGCTGCACTCATAGAATTTCTTAACGATATATTAGATGAATATGAGGCAAGACCCTTGTTTCCTCCCCATTTTTAATTAGTTCTGTGCTTTTCTGATGGTCATTTAACTTTTGTAGTGCTTGAACCAGAGCTTCTCCATAGTTGCATTATCTTCGACCTACTGGACTAATCATGATATAAATGTGATGTAACTTTCAGATAATTGGGAAAAAAAGTCTTACCTTTTTTTGCTTTGTTAGAGTCTGAACCATGCCTTTTCCTTACTAGACGTGGTTTCCTGAGAATAAATTACTACTCAATATTCGTGATTTTCAAACATATATAAATGCATATGATAAATAAAGAAGACTTTCCTGGGTTATGTTATCAGCAATAGTTGACTCTGCATTCACTCTTTCCAGCATCTTGTATTCATTTCTCTCTAACTCAAAGATGCTGCATAAGAGATTACATATTTTGTCATTTGATGACGTTCAACTCAAAGCTCCCATCATCTGGTGGGACATGCTATCAGGCCATTTCCATTCTATCTGTCAGCTGACTTGAAAGGAAAGATTACTAGGATCCTGGTGATCATGAATTTTCAGAATTTTCAGATTATTCTGCCATAACTTCCTTATGATCTATTACTAGCTGGCTGTACCTCTTTAGTTGGAAATTTACCGCCTACTGATACCTGTAGCTTTTTGAGTTCTACTATCTTGCCTGTTCTGATTATTTGGTTGAATATAATGACTAAAAAGATTTAAAGATGCTAATCATTATTTCTCTGTCTGGCTTAAAGTTTGCGATAACTTACACTTGTCACAAATTTCTTTGAAAATGGCACATTTTAGCATGATATTCTTAAGATTTCACACATAGCTCTACGCTGATGGCTTGGTTTTGCAAAATCAGGGAAAAAGCAGGACTGCTTGTGGAATTGGCCCCATTGCTTTCATTGCTTGTGCGCAGTCCCTGACTAATATTCCACAGAGCTTGAGCTCTTCTGGTTAGTCATTCTGAAAACAAGATGTTCATTTTTTTCATGGTAATAAATTCTGTGTTTCTGCCTCAAATATTCAGTGTTATGATAACCTGCTCTTACACCTACAAATTTATTTGACCAGGGAGGTTTGATTTTCATGTTAAGCTGCCTGCTCCAGGTGCCTCAGAACGTTCTGCTTTATTGAAGCATGAGATCCAGAAGCGATCCTTGCAATGTTCCGATGATGTGTTGTTAGATATTGCATCCAAATGTGATGGATATGATGCTTACGATCTGGTATTTGGTTAATATAAACATTGAACGATAGTTTCTTGTACTACTTGTGGTTTTTGATAAAATTCTCTAACTTCATGATATTTTGATTGTTTCTTTGATTATCTGCTTCTGTGAAAAATAGCATGAAATGATTAATGACATTAAGGCATGATTACATTGATTTTCACTTTATAAACCTGGAACTATTATGTTAAAATATCCCACCCCCATGAAATTGCTCTAAAAGCTTCGGTTGATACTAATAGGATAAGAGGATGTTGTTAATGATAGCATGTTGTTAATTCTTGAAGCCATGTTCACAAAAGATTAATATAAGTGGGATATCTACTTGATCTTATATAGCTGAACACCTTATCTTTTTACCTGGAAGAAACCTAATTTGCACTTCTCCATTTTGTCCCTTGATAGAATAAAATTCTGCTGAGAAACAACGTAATGAAAAAGTATACCCTTTCGCAATGTGCTTACCGTACTTAAAATTTTCTGTTCCTCTAATCTGTTTCGCTGAGCTCAATTTCCTTTATTTAATAAATTTGGCTACTCCAGTGTTACTCATGCTTCTGGGTGACCAGATATAATATTGTCCTTTTGTGTGAGACCTTTGAAGAACTGTCAATTGGTTATCGGTTTAATTCTTCTTTGTGCATGTTTGCAAAATCAATCATAATTGTATTTTCTTTTGACATATTTGAAGTTGTGGATATCTCTAGTTGCATTAGATATGGTTATGGTGTTGAACCTAATGGAACGACGAACAAATAATTCATTTAGCCGGCCCCAAATATATTTGGGACTAAGACTTTGTTGTTTGTTTGTTTATTTATGGTTGTGGATATGTAATAAAGAGTGAACTTTCAGGAAATAATGTGGCTCATAAGGATATACTTAGAAACACACTGTCATTTCAGGAAATACTGGTTGATCGGTCAGTGCATGCTGCCATTGGTCGCTTTTTGTCGACTGATTTGAGCTTTCCCAAACACGAGAAACCTGCTTTGGTTAGGGATGACTTTTTGCTAGCAATGGATGATTTCCTTCCAATTGCCATGCGTGATATCACGAAACCGTCTAAAGATGGTGGTCGCTCTGGGTGGGAGGATGTTGGAGGGCTTGATGACATCCAGAACTCTATCAAAGAGGTAAATCTTTGCTGTTCGACCAGTTTGGGTACTTAGCATTTTGTTTTTGGAAATATTGAAATGCTAAGTCAATAAATTTCTGAACTCCAGCTCTGTTTCCTATTAATGTCCAGAGCTATGTGACTGTATTTGTACCTGGACGTCCTTTAGTTTGATGATATGCTATCATTACTTACTCTCAAGCACCTGTTTGATATATTGTGTTTGTGGTTTCTGTTTTGTTCTCAGATAATTGAGTTACCTTCAAAATTTCCTAATATCTTTAAACAATCTCCACTGAGGATGCGGTCCAACGTTCTCTTATACGGCCCCCCTGGTTGTGGGAAAACACATATCGTTGGCGCTGCTGCTGCAGCCTGTTCCCTACGATTCATCTCAGTGAAAGGGCCTGAACTGCTGAATAAATATATTGGTGCCTCTGAGCAAGCTGTAAGAAAATAATAATCTTGTTACTCTATCCCATTTTCTATTTTCGAACTTTATTATGTTTCCTGTTTCTTGTCTTTCTCAACTCCCATCTTTTGGTACTTTAAAAAGTTTCAAGTTATTGTTTATTGAATACCCGGAACAGCATTAAAACCTAGTTTTCTGTTTCAGTTTGCCTCATGATGTCGAAGCTACCGCTACAGTTCGTCAAACAATGGGAAAACTTTAAGTAGATTTAGTCTCCTCTTCATCAAATAAAAAATTAAGGTTAACAGTTGGGAATTCCCAGATTGAAATGAAAAGAGATCATGTTTTATGGCTTCTTGTTCCATGGGTGCAGCCGTTTATTTTATCCTTTGGTGGGATCTCTTAATTGAATTGCCTGGTATATATTCATGTATCAATTTGTTATGTACTCAACCTGTGTTTCTTTGTGCTTCCCCATTGTGTGAATAACTGCTGGGTCTTGGAGGACATAACCTTCACGCTACAACCATTTTCAGTAGGCAGCTGACTAATGTACATGCATGCACTGTCTCAGGTTCGTGATATATTCTTGAAAGCAGCTGCTGCAGCACCATGCCTTCTCTTTTTTGATGAATTTGATTCTATTGCTCCAAAGAGAGGACATGATAATACTGGTGTGACTGATAGAGTAGTCAATCAAGTGAGTTTCTCCTTTATGTCCTATGCTGGATCTTCGTTTACTCTTTCCCTTTAACTTGGTCTTATATTCTTTTCTATTGACGTATTCATGTTTTCTAGTTTTTGACAGAACTAGATGGTGTTGAAGTTCTGACTGGTGTATTCGTTTTTGCTGCCACAAGGTTAGTTATGTTGTTTGAATTTTTCTTTTTTCTGATTTAATTTGTATATTTTTGTGGGTCTTCGAAACTACGTACTTCTATTTTCTGAGAAATGACTTGGTATATGCTATTTCTACATTAGTGTTGAGGTTGTCTGAAAATTTCAACCCTTTTGACTCTCTATGCATGTAATATTCATTATATTGCGTTGCATATTATTAACAGCTATGATCTTATGTAATATACCATTTTCTTTGAACTTTCACACCAACAACTTAGGGATAATCAGTCAAATATAATCATCAGGTCGGCACGACTTAATGCTAATCAGTCAAATATAATCATCAGGTTGGCACGATGCACAAAAAAGATAGATTAAACCTATTTCCTACGGAGTGTAATAATTTGTAAAAGTAAATCACAAATGACTTAAAGTTACACTAATGATGCTGATAGAAGTGGTTTATATTTTGGAAACTTTTATGGGTCAAAAAACTATCTTAAAAATTGAGATTTCATTTAAGCTTTTCTTAACAATGTATGAAATGTCACTTCCTTAAAGTTTTATACTTTGACATAGATTACTGGGATTATCATGATACTTAATAAGTAGTTTCCTTTGATAATACAAATTGTTAGAAGTATAGATAACAAACTAATTTTTTAGACACCCAAAACATCATGTATTTATAACAAAATATGAAATTGAAGTTTAAGCAGAAGCGGTGGGAATTATTACCCTTTTCCTATATCGTGAAAACACTTGCTTTTATAGGGTAAACAGAACTAATTTAAAATAATGACACGAAATAATGTCAAAATATTGGAGGCAACATTACATATTTCGTCATCCACATAAATCAATATCCCAAACTGCTAAGAGTCAACGGCTCACACCTGGAAAACAAATTCCACAACGCAGAACTAATGAGTCACCTACTCGACAAATGAAAATTTTGCATATGCATATGAATGCCATTAGTGAATCATTTTATGAATTAAGATCCTCGTTGGGGGGACAACACATTTCTCATCATGATACATCATTAAGGACTTTCATCCATGCTATGCTTTGACATTGTCATAGCATTATAATCATAATGGCTAATCTCATAAATAGCCTCGTGGAGGTTGATGCGATTAACTACGCTTTGGTGAATTGTCCAACTACAATGCAGAATGAGATCATTATCATGCGAAATTTTCATGGAAACTCCAATCCATGTTCATGTGTTTCCACTTTCCTGTTTCCTTTTCTATGTAGCTCTTGTTAACCTCATGGAAGTGGACATGATTAACTTTGCTTTGATAAATAGTTCAGCTACTCTGCAAAATGAGATTGTTACTATTTGAATTGTCCATTAAATGTAGCTCGTTAACTTAGTCACTGTACCATGCGTTTTTAAACCAAACAGTAGGCCGGATCTGCTTGATGCTGCACTTCTGCGACCTGGTCGGCTGGACCGCCTGTTATTTTGTGATTTTCCTTCGCAGCGTGAGAGGTTGGATATTCTTGCAGTTCTTTCAAGAAAGGTTAGTACTGATATTTGATAGAGAACCATTTTAGCATCATATTGTTTGTACTATTATCACCATTATTGTCAACTTTCATAAAGGTAGAAAACCTTATTTTGGTGTTTTCATTGAATGAAATATCTTCCAATGTTATCAAATGAGAATATATTCTGAGTGATATCCACCACGCTTTAGTAATTTCAATGTGTTACACGTACTTTCTCTTTACAATTGCTGATAGATTGAATTATCTTTATATAATATACGATACACTTGTTCAACTACATTACTTCTGGTGTTAATTTAGATTTGGTACGCACATACTTTTTCAAATTCATTGTTGATTATAGAAATTGATTATTTCGACTGCAGTTACCATTGGCCGATGATGTCAACTTGGATGCAATAGCTCGCATGACTGAAGGTTTTAGTGGAGCTGATCTTCAAGCTCTTCTTTCTGATGCTCAACTTGAAGCAGTTCACTATTTTCTTGACAGCGAGAATGGCAGCAATCAAGGAAAGATGCCCGTGATCACCGATGCTCTTCTGAAGTCTATTGCATCCAACGCGAAACCATCAGTTTCAGAAGCTGAGAAGCGGAGACTGTATGATATTTACAGCCAGTTTTTGGATTCAAAAAGATCTGCTGCTGCACAGGTCTCTCTCTTTCTCTCTCTCAATTATATATGTATGAACCTGTCTGGTGCTGCTTAAAACCAAGAAAACTGGGGCTCACAAAGGAGTCAAAATGTGCGGTGCTATGATTAGTAGTGGCACCAGACAAGCCCTATATCTCCACATATGTGCTAGTGTTCACACATGCTTGGATGTACATGCTGCACCAAGCAACTCGAGTAGAAGGGTCAAAATGGGTAGACACGGAAAAATAAAAACTCATTTTTTTTATGTATATAATTGTTTATAGCAGATGAATAAAAAAATGGAAAATGGCCCACACGAGTGGCGGGCAAAGCCTGTGAGTTTTGATACCCCTAAACTAGAGCATTTCTGTCATAATCCCTTACGCATGCTCATATTTTTGTTCAGTCGAGAGATGCGAAAGGAAAAAGAGCAACCCTGGCTTAAAGACTCGTCTTGGAATATGAATGCTACAAATGTGTAAAGCCAGCAATTGTTGTATTACCTAAAAAGAGGAGCCATTATTAGTACAAGTCTCGGGAACTCGAGTATGGTTCATCCTCTCCAATTTCTCTCGTGCCTTTCATCGCCATGAGTTCTTGGTATCTTCCTCTTTATCTACTTATTTGATAGTTTTCTGTTTTGCTTTCTTTAATTTACTTTTTAAAATTATAAATATTAAGAACGTGAGAATTTTATTATTGTATAATATGATATTTGCTGATTATTGTATATTACCTTCATAAAAATGAACTATAAATAAAAATAATAAATCCATGAAACACTTCCGAAAAATAAATAAAAATCTATGAAGCCATACAATTCTCTTATTTATCATTTGTTTGTTCACTTACTTGGAAAAAATTGACACATGTACACACGATATGCTTTCATATGTTTGACTCTTCGAATTATGAAAACTATAATATAAATTTAGAGTGTGTTGAAACATTTATTGACCTCACGTTAAGGTTTCCTAGAAGTGACATGAAAATTTCCTCGAAAGTTCTGAGATTTTTCTTTGCCAAAGAAATAAAGATAAGCTTACAATAGTCAACCACTACTAATTGAAGGAGAAAATTCTTCACGGATATTAGAATATTACTATGTAGCACTACTTGTTCTTAGCATCAGCATAGGTCACATAAATCATTAACTAATCAAGTGTTTGTTAATGAATTCTGTCGCCATCTTGATTGTTGCTAGTGGTGCTATGTAGCATTATTTCGGATATTTATGTTAATTTTGAGTTGGTTTGTGGGTGTGAAATGAATATGGGAAGACGTAGAGAATTGGGTGCACTTAGAACCAAACTGATGGATAAACTCTATCTAATTGACAATAAATAAAAGTGTTAAACCGGAAACTTGCAAAGAAATGCTTCCAAGATTCTGTAAGCAACAGCATATACTCCAAGAAGTCAACTATACCTTCAGAACTAGTATTGTTTTGAGTATTGTGTACGTTAAAACTTATTTTTTACAATATTACGAGAGAAATGAGAGCAGCCTGAAATCTGAACCGAGGTATTGGGATGGCAATACAAGCATGTTCTACATGTAAATATTATCAATATTTCTAAACATTTGTTGATGAAGTTTAAGCTGGGATTTCCCCATTCATCAATTTGCAAATTTGGTGCATTTCAATGGTGTTGAGCCTTTATTTGGTAGAGATTAAAATTAAATTTTTAGGTAGATTTTTTGATAAAATTGATGAAAATGTATGATTGAAAAGTTGTGGATCTCATGAAATATGTAGTTAAAATTAATTATTGATTTGAACTTATATTAAATCTGATTTTTAATTTATACCAGACAGGGGCTACGAGCAGACAATTTTGTAGTAAAGTTAACAAATGAGGACAATGACTCAGTATTCTTTGCTGATTCTAGGTTTACATGAACAATTTATATGTGTATCTAAAAGAGGTAGAAATTTGTCTAGAAATTTAGCCTATGTTCGTTAGATATTTTTTTAAAGTGATTTTATTTTTTTAGAAAAGATGTGGTTAAAAGTATGAATCAAATTATGGATTCACATATAAAATTATTTTATTGAGAGAATCTATAACTGAAAATGAGTTCACGGATAAATGAGTTTTAAAAAGAGGTACCAAATAGAGGCTTAATCTTTCCGTATCCATCGTGGGGGTGGTTTGGAGCCTGCTAGATAGCAAGAAAATTGGAGCATAAAATGTGACACGACGTGACGCATGAAAAGTTGCTTTAATGTGAGGTAAGATAGAGAAGATATTACTCGAGTACCAACACAACACTTGTGGTTGAGATTATAGGAGACTTTGCAGGAAGCTTCATGGAAGAAGAGATGTAAAAAGGGTTCTGCAGCCTATACTTTTCTGTGGATTTCTAATTTGTCTTGGCTGTGGGAAAAAAAAAAAAGAAAAAAAGAAAAACTGTATGCTTTTGCTTTTGCTTCTTATAAAATCTTTTTGAAAGGAAGTTACTTTAATTTTTGTTTGAAAAATAATTTTTAAAAACGTTTAATATTTCGGAAATGTTTTTAGAAATCACATTGGATCATGTTTCTTTAAAAGTTCTTCTATTTACCATAAGTACTTCATAAAATTAGTCAAAC
>CAIGRH010119399.1:0-12589 GCA_903798295.1 Fraxinus nigra | reverse complement strand
ATTGTCTCTAAAATTGCCAAAGATGTATTAGTAATTCAAATATCTACGGTCGCTTCAGAGTCGACATTTTCCACGAGTGATCGGATTCTTAACTCCTTTAGGAGTTCATTGAATGAAAAAATGGTTGAGGTCTTAATATGCACGAAGAATTGATTGCATAGTAGCAATGAACCTATAGTGCTTCGTCAATATTTGAATGAGGTAGAAGTATTGGATGACTTTGAGAAAGCTGTGGAAGGTGACATTTATTTTTCATTATCAATTTTGATTTTTTATGCATATTGTTTTTCAGCTGCTTGTTGATATCATTAATAAGGACTAGTAAATATTTTGATATTTGCATATCATATAGAAGTCGAATCATGTGTTAATTACAACAGGGAATATTGATCCAATTTTTACCAAATGAGAGGTTAGTACTGTTGTACTTATTCTACTATTATTGCTTATAAAATTTGGAGTGCTTGTTGCTAGATGCTAACTTGATATTCTTTTTTTGTCTTTTTATTCATATATCGAATTTAAAAAATATATAAATGTAATTTAACATTTAACATTATTAGTTCTAATTGTTTAAATGTATATGATAACTTGTTTTAAACATATAACTATACTATCGATAGGTAAACTGCGGATTAAAATCGAATCAAACCGCAAATAATGGTTTGACTTGATTTGGAAAAATTCTAAACCACATGAATGGTTTGAGTTGAAAATATAACACAAACCGTGTTCACCCATAGTGGCATGATTCATTTTTCTTTAGTTCGTGCCGAGTTTGCCTCGAGTCAAGACGGCTCTCGTTTAATATGTATAGATCTAAATCTGACACTGAAATTTCACATCCCCACAAATTTTCTCGAGGTTTCAACGATCAATTTTTTTGTGAGTATCGACTCATGACACAGTACAACGATCAATTTTCTACAAAGCGTACATACGAGTAGGACCAATCCATTATACACCCCTGGCAACACCAGTGTTCAAGTTGGAGAGACGTGTGGGTCCCATAATTTTGTCAACCTTTCCATACATGAAATTTATATGGTCAAATGAATGAAGCGGGGACTTGTTCTTGATGTAATATGGCTCCATGCCTTTTACAATTCGCACCCCTTTATACACGGCAATCATTTGAGACTTGAATTAGTCACAAATGAGTGGAAATGAAGTCAACGTTTACATAATTGCAAGTCGTGTATTTGCTTCAAACATTGATCCAACTATTCATTCGGAAAAGATAGAAGATCAAGTGTCGAGATGTTAAATTAAGGCCAAACTTTTAATAACATAAATTAAAATTTCTCGAGTGAACAGGTTGAAAATTTACTTAATAAAAAATAGCGAAAAATAAAATAATTTTAATTCTCACCAAAAATCGACTTTGTGTTTTAATAAAAATTGTGATATAAAATTATACATTTTGTCAATTTTGCAAACTCTTTTGCTGATATTGGAACATGAACAATCACAATTTGCAATTCACAGCTATTCAATTGGCTATCCTCTAATGAACATCCACATAGAAAAAAAAATGAGATAATTATGATTTATATTTTTTTGCGTTAGCAAGATAATGATTTTTTTTTTTTTCTGAAACTTTAATAACTTACTAATATAAGTCCAATCAGGTTTGATCCGTCTCCTAAACTTAATCCGGTCCAAGTTAATGGATTAATTAATCCAACAATCAACCAAATTAATTAATTATGCAACACTTGCTAATTAATTGATTGATGAATCTCATTCTTCTAGTTCTCTTTTTGTAGGTAACCCATTATGTTTCTGATCACGATGTCTAACGACATGAATTATTACTTTTATATAATCAAAATTGACAAATTAAAATCCCCTTTTAATTTATCGGCAATTTACATCGTTATCTCAAATTGACATCTAGCAATGTGTCAAGGTAATACATATGACGGGAATGTCTCATGATATGAAAAAATCGAACTCATTCATTTATCTTGAAACTATAATCTTTTCGTCAATATGATACGATCAATTATCAAATTCAATTATCGATCATATCTTTCATTCCACCATTAAGTCAATGTAAGTCGAAAACTAATTGCCGACTTATGAGTACATGTTGACCAATGATTTCGTTATCAACTTAACCGAATGAAACGTAAATCATAATATCTTATTTTCTAAAAGTGACGAATTCTCTATTGACCATTCACAACTTTCATATGATTCTTGATATATAATTGATCGATGTCGTATTAGCGACCATTGACAGAATAACATCCAACATCACCAAAGTATGATTGTTATCATATAAGGCACTATGATGACCTTAAGTTGAAGAAATAATTTCACTAATGAACGATAGAGATTAACTATTGGCACTCAGATAGTTATCCATGTGGGATCTCACAGTGGGTCTCCATTGTTTTGTTCTATAACAAAATATCAACGTGTTCATTTAAGTGTTATCACACTTTAACTTGAGAGATTAACTACTTACTTTATATGTAAGAAATGTCACACGTGATGGTCTATCCGTAATAACGACATTAAAATTTTTTTTATTACTTACGACTACGAATGATTTAAAATTCAGTCATATGCAATTTGTATCTCACAATCACAATTCCTTGTGATTAACAAATTATCAAAACTTAAATATACGAGATATATTATTTAATTAATTAGAATGTTAATTTAATTAAATAATAAATCTACTATAAGGGTCCGTTTGATTGCAAATGTGAAAAAATGGGTGGAAAGAAAATGTTTTACATGGAATTGAATTGCCTAGAAATTGTTTCACTAGAAATGTAATTAATTGTGTTTGATTGGTATAATTTTTCATCTGAAAAGTGTTGAAAGTTTGGTGTCCGTTTGACTACGTTTTCATGAAAATTGTCAATTAAAGTGATAATTTTTCTATCATTGGGTCCAGAATTTGTTCCATTAGCCAAAAAACTGTCGATGACTTTGTGTTTGTATGAAAATTGTCGATAAAAGTGATAAGATTTTTTTATCATTGTGCCTAGAATTTTTTCCAAATGCTTAAAAGCTGGAAAATGAATTCCCACACAAACCGAATGAAAACCAATTCCTTGAAAATGTAGAAAAGTGGCGCGTGAGGGAGTAAAAAAGAAAACATTTTCCTTGCAAAATCTTGGCCATCAAACAACCATTAAGTTGGAAAGAAAATTAAGCATTTCAAACAGGGCCTAAATGAATACATCAATTATATATTAAAAGTATTTATATCCAAAGTTAATTTGATCTAGATCATAACATTTACATAATCAAGCGATATACCTCAACTTCGATTAGTTCTTGAGGTCGAATTAACTCCTTTCTAGTTGAAATTATTTTTCATAACTGATTTTGACTACATTACTATGTCCCAATCGTTGAGTCTGGACATAAGGCTTTTCCCATTTTTCTTATTGCCTTAAAAGGAACCTTGACTTTCTTTGGAAACTTCTATTTCTATAGAAAACAAAAAAGAATTAGAAAAGTCGCAGTAATAGTCTCGGACTTATTCTGCTCCAATAACACGTTAATCTTTAATCTTTAAAAGGAAACAAGCTGATCCTCAATATTTCACTATAGTCACATGTTCAGTTTTTATTGATAAAAATCGTGTAAAATCTATGTTAATTGATTCTCGCATAGCAAACTTTATGAACTTAATCTTTCCTTTTAAAGTGGTATAGTGTAAAAAAAATCGAAGTGAGATATGCTATTATGAGGGTCACATAATAATTTCTCTAATAAATAACAATTCACAACCTTATTATATTTTGAATGGTGATCGATACCCTTGGAATTACATTGGTAACTTAATGTTATGTTCATGAGATGTTATTCTATCTTTCCAAGGGTACTACCAAAACTCTTCATTCGTACATGAAGTGAGGAATGATTTTCCAAAAAACATGAACTTCCAAAAAACATGAACTTTGGAATCTAAACTCTAAATCGAATAAAGGGATTTTTTTTTTTTACACCAGCTAGGTAATAGGATCGAAATGCTTCTTCTCAAACATCTGAAAAAGTTTCGTGAGCGGAAGAATGTTTTCAGAGATTTTCCATAACTGAGTTTTTCCAATTTTGAAGTATTGGGAATCAACTTGATACCTTTTACACACTGAAGACCAACACGCTATTAAATATAGCTCGAAAATCAACATTAATTTTGGTTTCTAAACGAAATAAACCTCTATTCTAGACAATAATAATTATTATTTCATGATAAAAAAAAAGTTTTTGCCAATGACCATACCCGTTAAAATACTGTCATCACCCTAATCATGAGTACAAAATAACCATCGTTCGACGAGCTTCAATAATAATATTAAAGGCTTGTTTGTTTTGAATTAAAATCTGATTTTAATCTAAGTCAAAATCAAACAATCAACCACAACTTTTCAACCACACATTTCAAAAACTTCTATCACGATCTATTAAAAATCTAATTTCAATCCATACCAAATACCATCTAAGGATTAATACGATGTGTGCATAGATTGATTCAAGAGTAGTGAAAAAACATTAATGTAACATATCTAAATTGAAATGAGAGTAATGTAACAAAACTTGACCTAGGTTTGAAATTTATGTTGAGTTTAAAGTAAATTTTTACCAATCGTAAGTTACTCAGCACATGTTTGACAATCATTATTTGAATTTTTTTTTTCAACATACTTATTTTCAACCACACATTCAAGCAATAGAATATTCTGCATGTAAACTCAAAATTTCTCCTTACTTTTTAACTACACATTCTCTTAAAAATTACTATTCAAAACATTATTTTTCTCAAATAATAATTGTCAAACATGGACTTAATTTTCTACTCTCTCTTAAAAGAGAAGGTTTTAGGATTACTATTCATTTGGATTTTTCACTCACAGATTACTGTTCCATATGTGGACAAAAAAACTAACCGTATTTATTGACTATGGGAATACTTCAATTCTCCATGAATGTTTTTGTAGTCGGTTGATATATTTTTAAAATATCTTCCTTCATGTATTGGAGGAGTCAATAGCAACAAAATTTTATTTCACTCCATTATCGTCCTCTCCATCTTGTACAAGAAATTCTGCAGAAATTTATTTAACTGTTCATGGGCTCAAATCCAAAATCAAACACAAGGTAATTATTTTCTCAATTCTTAAATTTTTTTTCCCAAGAATTTATGTAGGTTTTGTTCTGTTTGAATACTTGTCTTCATGATTAGATTTTAATGAAAAATTGTGAATTTAATTGTGAATAGTACGAGCATATTTCACGACCATGGATAGGATAGTAGTGCGGAGAGGCAACATATACTTTAAGATTGTCAACATATCATTCTACAATTTGAATACAAGATAGAAATGATTTTATTGTAAATTATTGTTACCACGAAAAAAAAAAAGAAAAAAATATTGAAGACTCCTCACTATGAAGAGTAACACTCCGCAATTTTTTTTTTTTTTTAAATTTCTCGTACTTCATTCCATAAATACATAAAATCAGAATGTCTTCATTTTTTTGTTAGAAATTCTACTTTTATATTTTACATTAACTATAAATATAATTTCACTTATTAATAATTTAATTCAAAAACATTAGAAAATATTCTACTAGGTCGATTCCCGTCGGGAGCGTTGCCCTCGAACCCCCACGAGGGGTGCTGCTCCCTCGACCTAACCGGTCAGGTCGATACTCGTCCGGGGTGTTGCCTCGAACCCCTACGAGGGGCGCTGCCCCCTCGACCCTTGCAACATATTCCCTTTTTTCCAGTTCTACCCTGTTGAATATTTGATTTCTTCTTGAGTAAGACATCGTCTACTGTATATATATACTTACAATTGTTGACTTTACATCCCTACTTTATTTCTGAAGGAGGCCAAAAGGCGAACGACAATTTTTCCTACACGGTTTGCCTACAACATCAAATCCGAATTCGCCACCGATCCCTTTTTTTACAAAAATTTCTTCTCTGAGCTATCCCTTTGTTAAGCACAAAAACAATTGAACCTAGAAAATAAATCCTTCTTATAGCCTTGGTACAAAAATGAGATATACATTACAGTTTTGGAACTTCTGTTCTATCGCCAATAACAAACTCGAAGACAACGAGATCAGCGACAACGGCTTCGCACTGGACGCACTGATCATAGTAAAAGAATAGCTCATTCTATGTCATGTACATATATTCTAATATTCTCGGCACACGGGACTTTTCCCAACAACTTCCAGCTCAAGAGTCGATTGCACATGATCTACATAACAATGAGTGAAAATTCAGTTATATTTTTCGCAGTAAGTTTCTTAATAGTAGGTAAGGTCAAGGGGTGGGTTGGGGGAGAATATGCTCTTTTTTGTTGGATATTTGATAAATGATGATTGTTGGATTAATCTTAAATATGTCAACATCACACTCTACTGTTTTTGGTCGTTTTCATGAGCTAAAATAATTATCCCTTTTTAATCTTGGGTAATTTATGTGGTAGAATTGTATTAAATATTTTTAGTTCTAAATTTACCATTTACATCAGGGTATATGAAAATTCATTTTAAATTATTATGTGGAGATATTTTTGGTAAACTTATTGTTAAAACGAGGGATGTAATTGTCTTTCCAATTCTCATTGTAATAAATATTGTCTGTCAAACAATTGTCATTTGATTAATTTCCAGTGCAATCGAGTTTTTCATAGCAATTTTCATTTCTTTTCATATCAGAAATCTCTTCTCTAAATTTCATTTATTCTCTTCTTTTATACAAATGTGCGTGTGGAAATTTTGTAATACAATCTTTCATCTAATTTTAACATTCAAAACGTTAATATTACCTTCAATAGAATACACTTCATGTATTGCACAGGGCAAAAACTAGTACGAGTAAAAGAGTTACAAATTTTTAGCAATGAGTTAAAGAGTCGCTTTTTTCAAAAAATGACAGTACACATCAGATGTGGTCTCAATTTCTGTTTCCAGAATCTAATTATAAGCAACGCAGAAGAACTCTTTGAAGAGTCTTGGTCTTCTCGAGCGGGATTCATCACCGACTTTCTCTCTATGTACGTATGCATTATTTTGCTGATCTAATTATAAGTAAATTTACAACTTTCAAAATAAATATTTTTTTCAAGGTTACAAGAAAATATTTATTTAAAAATACGATAGCAATTACACCTAAAATAAGAAGCGGTTTCTTCCATTAAGTTTACTTATACCATAAGATATATATCCCTCTTCACTAGAGGTGTCCAAGTGGGTGTGTAACGTCCAGATTATAATTGCGGGAATTATTACAGGCATCATATGGTGTATTTTTTAGTCTGTTTAGATGAAAACCAATAAAAATTTGACAAGTGTTCGATCGATAAATTTTTTGTCAAACTCCCTTTGTATGTCTGGCATCACTCATGTTCTAACAAGTTTGAGATCAGGCTAAATTAAGATTCCTGTTATAAAAGTGACAGAACCAAAAACTTTGGTGACCAAGGAACAATTTGACTTCTTTCTACGATTACTTGGTCAAACTTTGATTATTCCTCTTCTTTTCTCGTCTGTCCTCCATTTCGCTGTTCAAAAGAAAAGTATAAAAACCCAGTCCTAAACCACTAAATATTCATTTTCTTTTATCTGATAATTTAATTTCCCCTAAATATGCATGGTTCCAAAAAATAGTTTCATTTTTTTTTTAGTATTTTACAATCTCCTAGGTTGCTAGCATAATCCCATGTTTGCATCCCTTTGTTAGTCTTGTACACTTCCTTTTTGTGGCTTGCAAATGGAGAATTCAGCAGATTTGGAGTTGAAGAATCTGATGAATGAGCTAACACAAGGGAGAGAACTGGCTAAGCAGCTACAGATTAGTCTCAATACTTCGTCTTCTTCAGATAAAAATTGCGAATTCTTGATTCAGAGAATCAAAAATACGTATGAGAAAGCTTTATCCATGCTCAACAATGAGGATGGCGATGATCTTGATCGAGAATTCAAGGAATATAAGAACACAACTAGGAAGAGGTCAATGTTTTATCATGCGACGCCCATTGTAATGCACAATTACAAATTACTATGTTTGAATCTTAATTTTTGCATCGCAATATTGCAGAAAGGCTATGCCTACGTCCACCAAGAAAGTTCAGTTACGTCCAGGGACAAGACTGGAAGAACAGCTTGATGATGGCTATAGTTGGAAAAAATACGGGCAAAAAGACATCCTTGGAGCCAAATATCCGAGGTAGGAAATGATCGAAAATTTCCTATTACTAACCATATGTAAGATTGCTATTAGTTTGTTTCAATCCTTACAATTACTTGTATCCATACTTAAACGCGTTGTTTGACACAGGATTTCATAGAGAGACCCTTTTTTTGAGAGAAGAAGTGTGAGATTCTTTTTACTAAGAACATGCAACAATTTGAGCCCCATTTTTATTTTTATTTATTTATTTTGATGAAAATGAGTTTTGTAATAGTGAATTTTTGGAAACCGTGTGTTTAAAAAATACGAAAAAAAAGTTTGAATTTACGTTCAAAATATTTTATTGTGAAATATGTGGTTGAAAATAAATTTGAAAAAATAAAAAGAATTTTCAAATAATGGGAATCAAACAAGGGCTTCTGAACTAATGTACTTTTCTTAAATTTCTTGGTTCTCTTATATATTTGATTTTGTCACTTACAGAGGCTATTATCGATGCTCACATGGACGTGATAAAGGTTGTATAGCTACGAAGAAAGTTCAAAAGTCCAACAATGATCCAACGGTTATCGAAATCACTTACATGGGAGAGCACACGTGCAACCATGTTTCTAGTTCAAATCCAACTCCAACATTACCTGAAAATTACATCTTCCCAGATACTAACAACCAGTCTTTTCAAAACTTCAACAACTTTTCACCATCAAGCATTGATCCCGAAAGTTCCATCTTTCCTAATGCTATGATGGATAACAACGTTTTGGCGGGTACATTCATGTATCCTACAACTTCTGAATCAAACTATTTTGCGATTTCACCTACCCTTATGAGCAATTATGGAGGAAACGACAATGTTCACGCTACACAATCTTCGGGTATAAACTCTACCGTCGTTGGTTTAGACTTTCCATTTGCTCCAAAAGAGATCGACTCGAACTTTCCCTTTGGCAGTCTTGGATTCTTTCCTTAATGCCATATACTAATCACCAAGTTACATTAGCCAGACGAAGTAAGAAGAGTGTCACATTATCTAACTACTAGAAAATATATACGTTGACACAAACATCAATATCAATAGCATATGAGAAGATAGTTAGACTACATGGTAGGTATATGTAACAATTTTGTGATTGCGCTCGTCTTTTTCCCCCCTCCAAATTTGGTATTTTTGTAAGAAGTTCATGTAACACATGTTTCCATGGACAATATAATATATATAAAATGTTTACGAGATGCTTTAATATGATATTGGAGCACGCATATATTATGACTTTTAAGTCGTCAATTCTATATTAAAAACGAACCCGAGTTACACGTTGCCTCCAATCAAATTTTAATTTTGTCCATAACATATTAACATGGGATTGATTTTACTTCAGAGAAGGACATTGCATAAAGTAGAACCTAGTTTGCCACAAAATATTTCTAGCATCCAAGACAAATTAAAAGAAGTAATTGACAAAAGTCGCACAATAATTGGGGTAGTTAACAATTGTAGGCTTGTAGTCCTATTTGTGAACTTTCATTTAAACCTTAAAAGGGGTAGTGGGACATACAAAATACTCTATTAACTTTACATATTTTATAAATTTATAATTTACATATTATATTTTGCTTAATTATTACAAAAAACATCATTTGCTAATAAAATTACAAATAGGGTAATTATATTACGAGCACAAAATTGACTTGTTACACGACAATTTTATTATTTACTTAAATGACCCTAAATAAAATTATTTAATTAACCATACTTTTAAATTTACTTTTTAACATTAAACAATTTTTAGTGACAAAAATTTATCGCATAAAATAATTTATTGTTCCATCACAATCACAAACATAATTTATTTCTTTCTTTCTTCTATATCATTTTTCCCCAAACTCCACGCAACTGGAGTAGGATATTCAGAGACAATGAAACGTATTCAAGGAAAAGAAGACATTGACCGAAGATAACAAGACAAAACGATTGCTTTTCATCAAAGAAATTATGGTGAAAAGATGCCAAAAAAATTATTTTTTCACAATCCAACCCAAGAAAAAAAAAGTTCGAAATTTTGACCATTGACAATTAATTTATGAAGTTTCAGCAGGGACTGAGATTATTTGATGATCACATAGTGTTTATTAAGCTGAAGAAGACGATGATGAATGGCCACGACAAAACTGAGTACTGCTACTATCCATTCTTTCCAGGATGAAATGTTAAGCGTGTTTTTAGATTTCACCAAATTTTCTTCTATCCACCTTCATATTGAAATCATGAACGAAAATGTGTTTGGGATTGGCTCTGACCTTTTTGCTCCGAGCAAGTGCGCTGAAAGGTGAAAATCCCGGCCATCGGACCAGGCGCTACAGGCCAGTACCCACGTGGGTCGTCCACCAATATGATATCCCAATCCACCTCATATAACTGGTTTGGAAGATCTTTCAATCCCAACTTGCATTCTGAAAACAAAAGATTTTGCACTGGTCTGGATTCATTCTGCATCTGTTCTTTAACCTATGAAATTAGCTCTTTCACTTTGCTGTCAAATGCTGCACATAATAGCTTCGATTTCTGGGTAATGAGAAAAATAAGAAGTAATATTAGGACGATGACTACATCACAATATTGTATTTTCTTTTTTCTTTTTGGTTTTTATTGGATTGAAGTATAATTGCAAATTTATTGTAGTATATTAATTGAAAATATATTTTAATTGTGGTGTAGTAAGTAAATTTTTGTGGTGGTAATATAATTAACCTTACAAATATATCATCATAAATTGTTGAAAAGACAAAAGTACCCTTTACTATGTTAACTAGTTCTAACATTGCGTTTCAAAATTTTCTATCTCTTTGTAGAACTAGAAAATGAATATTGAGAAACTTCAATGACTCAAATATTTTGCTTTATCACAAGAGTTTTCAACATCACAAAGTGTATTCACGGGCTTGTTATCACTTCTTGGAATATTTTGGTGAGGTTGAACGTTGAAGTACTGAAAATAATTGTGGAAGGATTGAGAATATTTTTTGGGTTCAATGTTTTGGGGATAAACACAAATGCAATGCATTTTGGGAATTAAACTGACTGCATTCGAATAAATTTTGGGAGAGGTAGCTCATAATAATGAGAAACTTGAAAATAAAATTATTTTATATCTCAATTATTTCATTTTTCTTATTTATTAGTTATAGGCTAATAAAAAATTTTAATTATTTAATGTACATATCAAAAAAATTTCCTTTTGTTTACTTAGCCCCCCTATTTGGCGTAGATAAAAATAAGATTTTTAATAAATTTTGATGGAACGTGTGGGTGAAAAGTTATGAGTTACATAAAAATGTGTTGTCAAAGTTAAATATTTAATTTGACTTAGATTAAATTCTAAATTTTTAGATGAACCAAATAGTGTTCGTTTTGAGTCCCATTTTGTGGGAGAGTAGATTTTGTAATAGTAATTTTTTTTTTTTTGGAGAATATGTTGTTAAAAATATGAAAGATATTGAAATTTGCGTATAAAATTATTTTATTGAAAGAATATTTTGTTCAAAATATAAATTTTAAAAAAATATAAGAGCATGTTCTCTTTACTATTTTCAAATCGTTTTCTGTACGATTTTTCAAAATAGTGAAAATGCGTTTTTTTTTCTATTTTCGAAAATGCGTTTTTGAAAACAAGTTAAAAATTTACAAAGAAAATCTAAAATGACAAAATTTTGGATGTTTTCGGTTATAATCAGGCCAAAATTTTCAAAACGTATTTTGAGTGTTTTCAAAATAATTTTTCAAAATACCAAAAAGAATACATTTCAACAATCTCAAAATGGACACTCAAAATATAAAACCTAAAATGAATTTAAAACTCAAAACACAAAACTGAAACATATAGAGAACATCCCCTAAACTTTTAGAAAATGATGCTCAAACAAGGACTTGCATGTTTGGACCATTGTTAGCGCCTTGTAATTATTCATTGTCAACTATTGTTGTCGACTAATGAAGGATGATTATACAAAGGGAAAAATTCACATTTCGTGTATAAAATACAGTCTAATTCAAAGCTCGGACAATAAATTTAAATTTTCAAATCTCAGGTGATAATTAAATAATTAAATATATTAAGGTCACATTCATACAATTAATTATTATGGTTATATGTTACACTTATTTATTGATCATAAATTATTTTCGATCACAAATTAAAATTATTATAGGTCACAAAATTTATTTATTGATCACATGTCACAAAATTGTCACTTCCTTCTTGTCGGAGCTTCATCGCCGCCGGTCTCTACTTCCAAATGCCAAGTTTCCTATAGCATCCACTACCACTACCACCTCCACCTCCATAACCTCCCTCCGACATTCTCCACAACTGCATATCATCCATTTCAAATAAAAAAAAAAAAAAGGTGGAA
>CAIGRH010119398.1:0-11722 GCA_903798295.1 Fraxinus nigra | reverse complement strand
CTGTAAAACTTCTGTAACTTATTTCCTTTGGTAATGGCCGATGGGTTGTCTGCTTTAAAGTTTGAAGGACAAAACATTCGACAGTGAATTTTTCATATTTTAATACATCGTTGACAGTACGTTTCTGCTAAGTTTCCATTGCCTGTTCGTTTATATGATATTATAACCACTTTTTCAAGTTACAATCTATGATACTTACTTGCATCACCATAAATCAAATGCAGATTATCCTATCAAGCTTACTTTCTTTCGAATAATTCTGA
Source organism: Fraxinus nigra (assembly GCA_903798295.1). Classification (NCBI taxonomy): domain Eukaryota; kingdom Viridiplantae; phylum Streptophyta; class Magnoliopsida; order Lamiales; family Oleaceae; genus Fraxinus; species Fraxinus nigra. The sequence goes on along the minus strand of CAIGRH010119398.1, from coordinate 11,459 downwards.
TTGGCCACAGAAATTGGCCAGGTCCCATGTGAGTTAAATATTGGGAAAAGAAAAAAAAACCACCCAGAGATCTGGCCACTTTCCTTCTGTACGAGTAGAAGGATTGCTTTCTTTAACCCACTTCCATTTCAAGAAAATCAACTTGATCAAGTTGTTTCGTCCAAGTCAATATAAACCTCCTTGAAAGAAAAAGCTAGAAGTTGATTGGCTGTATAGTGTCACTCAATTGTTTCTCATCAAGGGTGTCGAATTATTTTTTGCTCCACTTATCTTCTAATATAGCGTGCCAAAGAGATTGGCAAAATTCAATTAGCCCCTGTTTGTCATCCATTTTATCAAATATTGTTTGCTACAGTGAACAATATCTACCACATATTCACTCAATAAAATATTCTACACACAAACCAATAAAATTACTTTACTTTTCAACCACACATTCTCCAAAAAATAATATTCTAAACTCTATTTCTTCTCCCAAATTGGAGACAAACAAGCCCTAAATAAATATTAAGACAAGATGTTTATATACTAAGAAAGAATGATAATAAAATGATAAATTAAAATTTTATTCACTACAATAACCATTCAATCAAGATTCATTTGGTTGCCTATCATTTCAAACAAGGAACTTATCGTTTCAAACGAAGTAACACCAGGAATGAATAGGGAATGAAACAACTACAATCGAGTCCAAATTTGTTGTCTCCAATTGGCTTGCCTCCGAAACTTTTCACACCTCAACACATCACGTTAGTAATTAACAAGACATTATGTCAAAAGTGACATCACTTTTGGCGTACTTAGTGACATCTTGCTAGCAAGAGTGAACTATCGACATTTCAGAGAGCCAAACAAAGACAGCATATCTAAACTCACAACAAGCACTTCTTTCCTCAAATCTACTTAGCTTCAATGTTATCAGTTATGTTTCGGGGAGTATATAAGCATACATGTATGAGGTACCTCTAAATCTCAGCTAGCCAAGCCACAATTTGCAAAGTGAAAAATACATCTCTATTAATTTAACCCAACCAAAAAAAGAGAGAGAAAACTTGTTGCTGCCAAATAATAATTAACAAGACACAAGATTTTGCTACCTCGGTGTCGATATTGAGCCCTCTTTCAGCAAAAAATTACAGGGCACCAAAAGTTTCCTTCAATTTCAAAGAAATGTACATGAACGAACCCAAACCTTGTATTCTCAATAATGTGACATAAATGGCCTAACAATGAAATGATTAAATAACCTCCATGTTTGAAGAGATAACTTCATATCCATTCTGTGGTTCTACTTGTTTTGGTGCCAATATATAACTACAGGTGGAGAGCCGGTCGACCATGAAACCACAAAAAATAAATCAATTTATCTTTATAGTGATAGACATTGTACTCTGTCCGGAACACTTCTAGGCATTGGAAGTGCAGTAACATATCTCTGAGGGCAAGTTTTCTGAGTACTTGCCATAACATCGCTCATCGATGTTGTCTCCATATTATCAGTTTGTCCCCGGCCATGGAACTTAGCAAATCTATTGATGATAGAAAACTTCTCCAGATCTTGACATTCGACTTTCAGGTCCAGTATTGGTGAACTATTATCCAGTCTGCAACATGGTAAAACAGCGTTTAAAAAACAAAAATACACTTGTGCACACACAGGTATGATGCATCCAGAGATGCACTACAGCGAATTAAAGAATGATATAAGATACATCATTTTGAGAACAGGTTGAAGAAAACAGTAGGGTTGTTTGACAAAGCTTTCGATAAGAAATTTAGCATATTTTGATGAAAGTTCATGAAATGTATGGTTGAAAAGTAAAAAGTTGCTAGTCCCATGAAATTTGTGGTTAAAATTAATTATTGACATTGACCTCAACTTTTTAGCAATTTTTAAAGCTATTTCAAATAAGCACTAAATTTTATTTTATTTATTTATTTTTTTTTTTTAAAGGTTGTATTTGCTAACTGATTCTCTGGAATAAGGTCACCATTCTTAAATACTTGCCTCCTGTGAAGCACAAACATATCCATGTCGGACACCTATAATGTGGGGGTTGGACACTCCAAGACGTATGGCCAATATACCATGTAGTATGTCCTATGATTTATACTAGTTCAACTCAAAGTTGTTTTAATATAATAAACAGCCACTCATCCGATTTAAAAGATTTCACTAACAAAAATCAAAACTAGAAAAAATATTGATTTTGTTAAATTTTAAAGAATTTAAGTTAATGTATCCCAAACATGTCCATGTCCCACTTTTTTCGAAAATTACATGTAGACTTTTCCGTGACCGTGATCGTGCTTCTTATCCGGCCTCTTACACACTTTATTTCCACAAGCTAATAAGACATGTTCGACGTGCATAATTTTAAAAAAAAAATGTCAATTGCCAAAAATTTTGTATCAAATAATCTTCCAAATAATAGATCAATCCAGAGATGGAAATGGCAAATCCAGATTCCATTCTGTAGTCATTTCCAATTCGGTTACTAACTTCATTTTGTTTCCACTAGATTCATTTCCTGCTAACCAAAGACTGCCCAATAAAATTATGAAGTTCTACAAATCTACAAGCCAATGTAAGTAGAATCCTATTAGTACTGAGTGGTTTTTCAGATCTAAATGCAAATCCTGTATCAATTACATACTCTAGGAATATGCCCTTAAGCGACTTTCAATATAAACCAGGGGGGGCAGTCTCATTATTCAGACATCTATCTCCAGTTTCTTCGAAAGATATAGAGCGATTACCCTGAGAGTCTAGCAGAAAATCAAAAAGTGGGTATCTGCATTTTAATGTAGAAGGAATGACTATAATAAGTTTTATACTATGGGTCTGTTCGACATGGATTAAAATCATATTAAAATTGAAAAATTAGTCGTTATTGTTGACTTTTATTAGATGAGTAAGACCCAATAACGGTCATATTTTCAATTTTAATTGGATTTTAATCCCTACCGAACGTGGCCTATAACTCAATGGGCATCCATATTCATTTGTCTCAATAAATACATGTACTGAAATAAACCAAAAATGACATATTAGAAAAACTTGATCTCAGAGACCATACTGCAGCTGCTTTACAGATGTATTAAATTGAACTGTTTCAAGTCATTGCAAAATGTTTATATAGAGTAATATTTAAACTGATACATCAAGTTAGCATGCTTGAGTTTCTTAAACAAGGCAAACATTGAAACATATGACATCTAGAACAAGCATAGTACAGAAGCAGGGTTGCAGTTCCATAATTTAAACAGCTCATTTTCACATCCTATACCTGAGGACTGAAGGTTGACCAATGACCACACTATCCAATAACCTTTTACCCTCTAAATATAATCTATGTAATGATATTTTGCTACTTACATGGATTATCTCAACTCAACAAAGCCTTATCCTGTACTTATCTAGAGTTGGGGTTCCTACTTCCATGGCTCAAGCAAAACTAAGATCTAATACACAATTTGAAAATTGGATGAAATCACACAGTAATAAGCCACATCATAGTCGGAACAAAAGATCAAGATGAAGATGAAAATATGTACCTCAAGAATTCATTTTCTAGCTTCCTCGTTCTACCCATCAATTCTTCAATGACTTCTACAAAATGCTTATCACCATTCTTGCTTGATGGTGTGCCCTCAGCAGCAAGTCTACAACATAATTATTTATTGAGATTGTCATCAAAACCGAAAAAATTCCTATGCAAATACTACAAATTCCAAAAGATCAAATCTTTGACATGATAAAACAATTTCAGCAAATATTGAGTAGCTCTTACAAGTTTATTCCATTACAAGCCATATTTGAATTAATTGAGCAAGAAACTGCACTGCACGCATCACCTAGTGCCATTCTAGAGACGGAGTAAGCCACACTATCATAATTTGAACTGGCATCAGCAGAGAAAACAGCTGCAGATGGAGGACGAAACAGTTGCTGCATAAGCTGTGTTGTCATGACCAGCCTTCTTTTTGATCTATGCATCGGTGGTCCATCTTCAATGAATTCAACATCATCTTCAACCTAACCCCAGATAAGAAGACAATGACATAACGAACCCACAAAAAAATTGAGTATGTGAACAAGGAAGAGCACAATTAGCAATCCCAATATACCTTTTCAGTTAGACAATTTGATGCTTTTGCCCATTCTACTGCTGCTAAGCTGCAAACAGTAAAATTCATGACATTAGAAGCAAAATGTCACAGTAAATTAGAGAGATATTTGATCGCCACAAGAATCACATTCTTCATAAGAACAAGAGAGAGTAACAGAAAAATCATTAAAAGAGGATAAAACAGAAAAAATGATATGTCATAACCACCTGTGAATCTGAATGTTCTGTGAACCCTGTGATAATTCTTTGTGCCAAGGATGAAGTTTAGAAGTAGCATTCTTCTGCTTCTTTGGCCCAGTTGCTACTGATGTGGGTGCAGAATTAAGGGTGTTATCAACTCGACATGTATCAGCAGCAGCAGCAGTTCCGTGCTCCATCAGACTAAGTGCATGAAAATTACTGGAAGACTTCCAAAGAGGAAAAGATTGTTCTGCAGTTCTCAAAGAGGTGACTGTGTGTGGCATTTGCCCATTTTTAAGAGTTCCATACTGATTAAACCAGGATGGAGCCATCTGAGGACTAACATGAGGTTGCTCAACTTTAACAGAAGCTGTAGTATCTCTAAGATAGTTGCTTTGTGAAACATCTAGACCAAATCCAACTTTTGTAGCTATATTTCCATGTTGAGAAGATATGTTACTTTCCAATAAGTCAGCTGGCTTGGAAAAGTTTAGAATTCCTCCATCTCCAGAAGAAACTGTAGTACTAGAACCTAATGAATCTCCAATAAGAGCACTATGTTCATTTGACTGCCTTGTGTTCAAAGCTACTTGATGAACACTCAGATCGTTATCTGGTCCTTTTATTCTCTTTGAGACCCTATTGTTTGGATCAGTCTCCACATCCTTCATGGCCCACTTTTGATTTAGTAAAGAGAAATTTTGATGAGAGAAGCTATTTGGCTTCAAAGATTGACCAAAGGCTTCAATGTCCTTTTGTGTTGAAACAGAATTTGCAGGAGAATCATCAGACATATGGTTGATGGAGGCAGCTTTTCCAAGTTGCTGATTAGATCTTTCTTTCAACTTTTCCTCTTCCCCACTGATACCTTGAGAGTTTGTAGGAATTGCACCAAACTCAGATGGGAAATTCCTCTCTTTTCTCACATCATGATCACCTTGAACCAGGGGAATGGAAGAGCTTGATTCAACAATATTTGGCAGGGGAGACTGCAAAAAATTTGATGACACCTTGTGATGTGGAGCACCCAAAGTATTTTTATGTGTAGGAACATTGGCCCGCATATTACGCAGGAGTTGTGCAGAAGCACCATGTTGAAAAATGTCAGGCCTGGAAAAAGGCTGAGAAGCCAGCACGGGATCCTTGGCTGACATCGTTGCAGCTTTCCCTCTTTCTTGTGGATCATTAGTGCCAATTCGTTGCGATGTACCCTCCAACGAAGCCAAATTATCATGTGGAATATTGCCAGATACAGCAGGTGAAAAGGCATCTGCAGATCCTTTTAGGATAGAGTGCAAAGCATTTTTCTTGGACGACATATCAATGGGTTGGGATCTCTGTCCATGTGTCCCAGTTATCCGTTGATTTTGAAGATGACTTCCCGGATAGGGAAAATCAGAATTGAGAGCAGAAGAAAAATTTGCAGGTATCTTACGCGGAGAGGCTTCAGTACCATATTGTCTGGGAGATCCAGATTTGTTATTTTCAAATTCAACCTGGGATTGTTCATTAGAAAAAGAAAAAGATTGAACCAAGGGTGTGGGAGCCATCTGCTGGGCCTTCTCTCCAATATCTCCAGAAGTATGACTAGAATGTAAAGAGTTAAAAGCATGTTGAGCATTCTGAGAAGACAACAAACGGTCAGGTTTATGCATGCGTTGAGATGGAGGACCAAGTTGTAATCCAAAACCTCGAGAGACGGGAGATTGAGTATTTTGAAGGTTGCCAACTAGCCCATCCCAGTTTTCTGCTTCAGGCAGTTGAGATGATCCACTGCCATTTGAAGAATCAAAGTGCATCACAATACCTTGATCCCTCGATTGATCCACCTTGTGAAGAAGATCCAGCATGTTTCGACTGGATAGAATAGACACAGTCAAAGAACAGATAATACTGCAAAAATTCCACGAACATACATGAATAATGAACTACCTTGATGGAGAAGCCATGTTTGATGTGTGTGTATCAACAGATCTGCCATGGCCAGACTGGTTCTCAAGGGATGGCCCCTCATCAGGGCTTTTACTGTCTATTTGAAGATCAGAAGACTGCCCCTGTAATTTAAAAAGTATGAAGAGTTTTGGACTTATCCGCAACAGGTGTTTATACATATATGAAGTTACAACTCACCTTTTCCATTACTATAGAATTCTTTGGAACCTGACCCAGAAACTTTGACCTCTCAAACTCGTTATTTTGTGAGGATGGTCGCTGTACATGGGTAGGTTGCTTGAAACCATAGGAAGGTTCGATATCCTCATCCAGGTTTCCCATGGGATGATACTGGAACTTGTGAGTACCAGAAACTTTATGGCCACGCTCATTATTTGACTTTTGTTTCCCTGGGGCCAGAGATTGTGAATCACTAGCATCTGACATCCCACGTCCCATGAAACCAGCAGAAGTGTGCTGAGATAAGTTAGACTGATGGCTGTGGTTAGAATTATCCGTCAGATCATAATTCTTCGTCTCGTGTCTTGTAATTTCCTCCTTATTGCCTTCATTAACCTGGTGCAGCATTCTCCCTAAGCCATCACCCCCCTGGGACTTAACCAAAGAGTTGGCATTCTTCCATTGATGAAATAAATAATTATTTTGAACAAATGGACTGGTTTCTTCATCAACCCTTGTAGTTACTGAGTTAGGTACTAAAGCAGCATCATTCAAACTCCAGCCTCCTTTACTTACTTGAGGACTTCCCACAAAAGATTTCATACTACCCAATTCAACAGTTGAACTAGGAGCAGTATTTAACTTCCATGAGGAATGTCTATGATCCACTTCTTCATGTATCACCTTTATTGGATTGCTTTGAGAATTTTGTGACAGCTTTCCAATGTCACGGTCATTTACCACCCGATCTCCACCATAAGAGAGAGCTGATGAAGTATTCCAATCATTTGGCAGTTGTCGAGCTCCATTGTGCTCATGGACCAAAGGAGCAGATATGCTCTTTGCATTTTTCTCTACATCAAGAGAAGGTTGCGAGGCATTCCTATACATCTGACTCCCTTCAGCAACTCTTTGTAGTGAACTGCTATCCGACCACTTGCCTTCTTCCTCCAAGGAAACAAGCCTTTGAGACTTCTCAGACTGCAGTCTTTGACCAGGTCCACCTTGAAACTTGGGTCCAAAATGATTGAATCCCATAAAATTCTGGTAGTGATTGTTAGTATTGGTGCCATCACAAGGAGCAGCAGATCCAGAACCCATAGTCGAAGGCAGTCGCACATTGTCACCAGCCAAAGATACCAATTGTTTCCCACTCCGCTCATCCTGCAACCCCATATCACTGCTAGAAGTTTCTGCAGCAGCTGATTGCATAAGAGCGCTCCAACTACCACTTTGAAGAGAAGGAACCCCATCCAATAACCCGCCATTATCAAATAAATTAACAGTTTCGTCACTCATATTATTGCTCTTGCCAAAGGCAGCCCATACATTATCATCTGATCCAAACAAAATCTTTTGTTCCACGGGATCCAGGGCACCTTCATTCGAAGAAGAAGCAATTTGCTTTGTTGGTTTTTCAGTTGAGGCTTCCTGTGGAACAGAAAGCTCTTGCCTCCCCCAGAAGTCCTGCTGAGGTGTGTTTCCTTGCATGGGATTCACATGTTGGAGGCTCTCCATATTTATCCCAGTATTTAAAGCTTGACTAGAAGTACGTCCAAACATATTTTCATTCTGAAATCTCTGTCCAGATATCAATGTCCTACCCTGTACACTAATCTGATCTTGCAAACCAGTATACTGGCCTGGAAGAGAATTACTATTGGTCGCCATTTGCAGCATAGGAGATCTATCCTTTCCCATCTGTGAATATTGGTTTACAGCTAGACCCCTTGAACTAGAAACAGGAACTCCATAAAGAGATTGATCAACCTGTTGAGGCACCAAATCCGCTAAGCGTTGTGTCTGACCAAGATTCGGAGTAAAAGCAAGTCCACTGGAGGCACGATGCAGCCAGTTTGTATTACCATGGTCGACCATCCATGCATAATTTGATGCGTCAGAATTTGGAGCGCCATTGTTAAGAGATGATTGGCTACCAGATGCCGGTTTAGCAAAGGGGGAATTCTGATTAAACAAATTCTGTTGCTTTAGATCTAGTTGCTGCTGTCTTTGAAGCTCTTGCCTTTTCTTGATAAAGGCTTGTTGTTGCACTTGCTGCATATCGTTGAGCCCAGATTGTTGATGTTGCAAAGATTGCAGCATGCCTGATTGCTGAAAACTCATCTGCTGCTGACCACCAAAAAGATCAAAACTTAAGGGAGATATTGCTTCTGAGCTCGATGAAGTTTTTGCTTGATGTTCAAGGCCGCTCCCTTTCTGGAATTCATGGATAGATAGGTCTCTCGAGGTAGTTAGATGATGCTGATCAGAATCTGCATCCACTGTCAGAGAGTTAGCTTCAATAAGCCTCGTCTGGTGAACATGATTTCCATATGTATAGCCATTCAAATTTGACTGTTCGCTTTGGTATTGACTCTTAGCAAAACTAGAATTCGCAGTAGCTTGATCAAAATTCGAGCCATGTGAAGCGTGAAGAGCATAACTGCCCTGTCCTATACCCCTATCTGCCCAAGGAAACATAAGATAACATATCAGAAAAGTAGTACGGAACTCAATGACAGGCGACAAAAAAATTATGTAAATGTTTTTCTTTCATTGAGAGGAAAAAACAAATCAATCTATACAAACATAACAAAATATTTGAACTTGTCTCTCAACAGCCAATTACCTGAGATTTGTGAACCATAATTTTTTGAATCAGAATGTGCTAAATCAATTTTTCTCTGGCTGCCAACCCAGAAATTGTTGTTTAGCACAGGCCAATTCCCTTCTACAATTTGTGAATGATGCTGTTCCTGTGACAAGTTATCTTGTGCAAAGAAATTGTGGACCCTGTCTCCGAGTTCATTGCCAGGCATAGATGGTTGACACTCAAAATTTCAGCTTTTACGCATTGGTACACTTAACTGACATCAATTCTATATTTTGAAATTCTTGCTCAATGGTACATGCATACATCGTCACAACCTTGTTATTTTTGACGAGCAAATAGAACTTATTGAAAACATCATAATTCTCCTGAAACTAAGAGCCAACCCTGTACCAACTTCTGAGCCCCAAGACCTTTCCCTGAATAAGAAAAGTAAAGACACAGTTAATAAAAACTAAATATACTGAATGAAGCTAAAATCAACACTAATATCTGTAATCAGTATAATGACTACTGGGTATATAACAAAAAGATGCAACAGTATGCTATCAATCATTTTAAAAGAGAAGTTGACATTTCCCAGCCGTAATGTCCCCAAGTCTATGATTAGATAGTTGCAAGCACTATTTTCCAAGTGCCCCATTTCAACCCAAGAATCTGCATAGATAAACAACAAAAATACATACACATGCACAAGGAAAACGAGTCAATGTTTGCGTCTATTAGTGAGTGAATGAATAGGAGACAAAACCTACACATATCTGGAGGGGGGAAAAAGCCCCAAGCTGAAGCTATAAAAGTAACTACGTTGCTTTCATCTCCTATTAGAACAAAGTGGCCTATAAAATGATCTTAGTAGAGGCTCGAAACAAAAAATAAATAAATAATAGGGAAGTTTTCATATATGTTCCAATGTAAAAGATAGTTGAGTAGTGCGAGAACTAATTTCCCAAAGAAATATCGAACACTTAAAATTCCTTGTTTCCGCATTTGCTTATTTACTATCAATTATTTATTTGAATTCAGATTTTTACTCCTTTAATAGCAATTATATGCTCAACGTATCTTAATTTTGAATGCTAATGTAACAAATTTCACAATATTGACTTTAATGTTAGAATTGTCTATGGAACCAACTTGTCATAAAAATTCTTGACCATCTTTCATTTTGTTCATTTTTTAAGGAAAAATCATAAATAAATTGTAGGTGACAAAACAGGTATGCTCCATAAAGTGAACGGAACAGATCTATATATAGCAAAGTATCAGAGAGACATTTAATATTGATTCGTTTCAAGATCCAAAGTAATCTAAGGAGTTCTAATAGCAGTAACAAATAAACTTTTCTGTTTAAAATTTGTATTTATACCCTGTCCGCCAATTTTTCTGCCTAAATGTTTGCATCAACTTTTTTCTTGGTCATAGCAAGTATGTGATCAGGGTCAACCAAATTACTTCATAAAAATAAATATATAACTTATATTTGTCATGGCTTGGTTAAATAGGCAGTGATCACTGTCAGAGTGCCAAATTATTTCAAAGCCATCAGAGTAGCCACAGCTACACTGTGCACATATTACGAAAAAATTCCAGAAGTACAGCAGGGAGTATCCTGGGATTTGAAGTTAAGTTGCAGGTCACCCAACGGTCATCAGTCGAAATTGCAAACGTGGCATTAGTATTGCCATTTTTATCCTAAAAAATAGCTGAAGTCACAAGTAATTTAATCCAATGTTGCCAAAATCTGGAGTGGAATGGCCTGTTCGACCAGAAAAACTAGAAATTGGTCTGGTTTTATTAGGTTTAAAAAACCAGAAAATTGCAAAGACCAGTACTCAATATCACACTTATTATGTCCTTATCCTCCCGGTAACTACCAAGACCTATTTAAAGCCTAAAATATCACATTCAACCATGAACTTACTCCTTATTCGGACTAAAACTACATTCTCTTACCCTCATATTTTAGGGCCCGATAAATAAAGCAATAAATGGATATACAGGCCTTCTAAACTAAACCTCCCTAGACCTAATCTTTCTGATGTTCTGAATATCACCATCAGCACGACAGCACCGCCAATGCCAAAAAATTAACGCGTTAGTGAAGTAAAATGTTCAGAACAACTTTGTTATTGAAAATTCTAGCAGCTAGAGCCTAGAACAGAGAAGAAAAAGGTGGGAATATGTGAAACTGAGAGATAATAGGCCAAGTGTTAGGCTTGAGGTTGTTGTGGCTATGTTTAGAGCTACTAACCATATTCATAATGTCAAGAGAAAAGGAGAGACTAAGAAGACTACTAACAGATGCACATGATGCACTTAAGAATTTAAGGTTAGGTGGAGTACTAGAGTGGATGTTAATCTAAACTCTATTTTCTTTTATAAAAACCAAGGTTTAAAAAGGCGAAATTAAGTACTGAAGC
>CAIGRH010119395.1:0-12070 GCA_903798295.1 Fraxinus nigra | reverse complement strand
CATCATGTATCTAGTAGCACTCCATCAGTGCTGTTGTATATAAACTAGTATTTGTGTGGTAATGTTTAATAACCATGCTTATCTACTAGTGCACGCTGATGATTTGTCTTTATTACTTTTTGTTTTGTTTTTTTTGCCTCATATGGTTTCTTTTATCTTCTTTGTTGGACAATGTAAATTGTTGAGAATGAATAGTGCATACTCATTGTAATTAATTTTCTTTTGAGTTAAAGGTCTTAGGTACCTTTATACAAAGGCACTAAAGAGAAGAAAACACAAGGAAAATATAGCACTCTGTAAAGGCATGAACACATTAGATCTATGAGATCCATAAGGTGTAATTTCTCCATCTTCTTGTTTGCAGCATGAATATGGATGTTGCTCTTCTTCCTGGTTGATATGTGGTAGCAGAATCATAAAATTGAGACTGAAACTTCTACCACGTGCTGAGGATATCACTTAATTCTGTTTCATTTTAGGTTTAGCGCTCTGTTAACTTATGATCACTTCTGATATCAAAATACATGCAGGTTGTTTCTGTTAAAGTTATTCGCAATAAGCAGACTGGTCTGTCTGAGAGATATGGATTTGTTGAGTTCAGTTCTCATGCAGCAGCTGAGAAAGTACTTCAGAGCTACAATGGTACCATGATGCCAAATATAGATCAAACATTTCGCCTAAACTGGGCAGCCTTTAGCTCGGGTGATAGGCGGCCTGATGCTGTCTCTGGCGGCTCTGGTTCTGATTTATCAATATTTGTTGGTGATTTGGCTTCTGATGTTACTGATGTGCTATTGCATGAAACTTTTGCTAGTAGATATCCATCCGTAAAAGGTGCTAAAGTAGTTTTTGATTCAAATTCTGGCCGCTCAAAAGGTTATGGCTTTGTGAGATTTAGTGATGAAAATGAGAAGACACGAGCCATGACTGAAATGAATGGTGTGTATTGTTCTAGTAGACCTATGCGAATTGGTGTTGCAACCCCCAAGAAACAATCACCTCAGCAACAATATTCTTCACAAGGTGTAACCTGTAATTCCTTTTCTGCAGTTGTTGTGTCCTCTCTTTTCTATATTATTGCTCTCGTGTTTTTTCATGAATATGTATTCTTGAAAGCTGTGGAATTTTTCTAAAGTGGTATTTTTCCTCCTATCATTAGTCTTATGAACTCAAAAGGTTCTCTCTTAAAATGAAAATTCATTTGAATGCTGTCAATTACAATTAAAAAAAAAAAAAGCGTATTAATACTGATTCCGAATTCTGACTTTTTATTTTTTTCCTTCAGCTGTAATACTTGCTGGTGGTTATGCATCCAATGGTGCTCTGCCCCAAGGTTCTCAATCTGAAAACGACTCATTAAACACAACTGTGAGTCTTGCTGCTTGTAGGACTTTTGTTGTCAGAAATTTATTCAGATCATTAACCCTTGTTCGTTGTAGATATTCGTGGGTGGACTGGACTCTGATGTAACTGATGTGGAGCTCAGACAGTCTTTCACTCCATTTGGTGAGGTTATCTCCATTAAAATACCAGCTGGAAAAGGATGTGGATTTGTACAATTTGCAAACAGGTAATAATGTGGTTCTGGTATTTCATTGTTAAAAAACCAGCCAAGGGCAACATAAATTGATGAGAGTGGATCATATTGCTCATGTGTATTGTTCTTGTGTGTGGATATCAATTATTATAAATTTAGTGATTACAAAAACGTGGATACCCTTATTGTTTGGGGGTGGGGGAAGTAGACGACTGAAACTACTTTTATTTTTCAACATCTTTTGTTAATATAATGAAAGTGAATATCCTGCATGGTAAATTAGAAACCCAGTTGGAGTTCTTGTTTCAAAATTGAAAATTCAAGTTGGGTTTAGTAATTAATTCATTTAGTAAGAAGTGTTAATTGATTCATATTTATTGAAACAATCATGCTACATGTACATCATCTTTTACATCATTGTTTAAAAAAACTTTTCCCTCCCACAATTTTTTTGAAAAAAAAGGGGGTATCAAAAAGTGTGCAAGGGAATGAATGTACATTTAGCATTATTGTTATTGAAAAGTCAATTCACAAATTATTCAGCATATAAAAGTGAACCTAATAGCTATAGTTGAACGGATTGCTATTACCACGATTTGCTGTAAGTTTGTTTCAAATGCTTGATTTCAGAACCTTGTTACTACCACTTGAATTTTCTGTTTCAACAGAAGCAATGCAGAGGATGCAATACAGAGATTAAATGGAACTGTTATTGGCAAGCAGACAGTTCGTCTTTCTTGGGGACGAAATCCAGGAAACAAGCAGGTAAAATCTTTATTTGTGAATGAAATCACGTGATCTGGTATTTCAGTAGGAATTGATAAATATTTTTTATTTCGTCTTTCTTGGGGACGAAATCCAGGAAACAAGCAGGTAAAATCTTTATTTGTGAATGAAATCACGTGATCTGGTATTTCAGTAGGAAGTGATAAATATTTTTTATGACAACTGAACAGTTCAGTTCTATGTTACACATGGTCCAAAAAACGTTCATCTCAAATTCTTGAGTTCATGTTTGCTTGAAATTGTGATCCTAATCAATTTTGGTTTACATGTCAGAAATTGTTTCATTAGTTGTTTGTAGTGGGTCTACATGCCAGAAAATATAAAATGTTTTTGTTTCCCAGTTTTCAGTAATAATAATATTTCTGTATTTTTACAAAATCTTTTCTACTATCATCAAATATGTATCATTTGATTTTGAACTCCTTGCAATTTTGTTTTCTGAAAACATCTTATATCGGGGGAAAGAAAAATGAGTTGGAAATGTTTTCCACTACACTCTTGAAAACTGCAACTTATATCCCGGGCTTCCTGTTGCCATACTGAAACTAGGCCAAACGTTGTCTCTCTACGAAAATTTACCTACCTCAACCCCCTCAAAAAGGGAGAAATTGTACACTTAGTCCCCATCTTATTGCCAGAGTAGTAAGTTGATCCCCACCTGGAGTAATTTGCTCCTCAATCTTGTACTATACTTGCAATGACGAAGTAAATGTTTTCAATCTCCGTCTATTCATCATGTCCTTCGGCCATTGCAAGTATTTTTTATCCCTCTCTTATTGACTATGTTTGTATTTTCTACTTGTTTGGCAGTCGAGAATGGATGCTAATAGCCAATGGGGCGGATCTTATTACGGAAGGCAAGGTTACAATGGCAATGGGTATAATGCAGGTGCTGTTTATGTGGCATCAAATGGCCATGGGAACCAGCAGCAGCCAGTTAGTTGAATTACTGGACTTTGCTGATTGAGCTTAAGAGAGACTAAATTAATCTGAACATTAGAAGTGTGGTATTTAGAATTTTGTAGCTGGATTAAATTTTATGAGGTGTGAGGATTTTTTTGTGAATTTATTTTCGAAATTTTGAGGTGTCTTAAAAGAGTTTTTTTTCATAATAATTGATAGCATATAGTACTTTTTTGAGTTATGCTACACGTACCTAATTTTTTACCTAATGGTTACCAAATTGACAAGTGGCGGCCCCTATTGGCCCACAGCCCCCCCCTTCCCTCAATAGGGGGCCGTAACTTGTCAATTCGGTAAAACATTAGGTAAAAAATTAGGTACGAATAGAATTTTCCTACTTTTTTTATTTATTCTTTCAGAGCTTTTTAATGTTAATTACTTTAATTATTTTCATTTTTAATAGAAAAGCTTTGAAACTTACCAAAGTTCTCTCATCTTGTATGAATAGAACCCTAAATTCAGTGTGATTGTAATTGCATCACAAAGAGGATTCTGAGATTTGCGTCAACAGCTTCTTCTAGTATGCTTTTGGTAGAGTTCTTAGTAAGCTTTGTATGCCTGAACATTGAATCAAAGCTGACCAATTATCGGGCTAGAATTTCTTCGACTAGATAAAAAAAAAGAAGAAGCTTTTTTACTCTCTTTTTGACATTTTATTTGTATGTAAACCATCATGTAACTCCATTACCTACAAGTAGCATTATTCATCATCTTATATGCTCGTCTTTGTTAATGATGTTCAGTCCAATATACCAAATGTATGGTTACTATTCGGACTTGCCTGAGCTGTTGTTGGTATATCATGGTTACAGGTCTAGTTATCTCGAGAATAGGGATGTGCGAGTTCTTGTGATTGCCTTGACTTGTAACCGGGCGCATGTTTCCGAAAGGGAATGTTTGGACTTTGGTATACTTGACATGATAAGATGAGGGATGATTGAAGAAAGAAATATATGAGATGTTTGTCCAATATTTTTTATGAATCCCCAGTGTGCTTGCAACTGTGATTTTCAGGAATTAGATTTCAAACTTTTGTGCTGCAGAACTCTTCACATTTTTTGCTTACATGGGAAGGACTAAGAAATAGTCTATTTGGATGGTTGGTACACCAACCATGCCCTAATCCAATTTTGTGAAATTTTCTGCCTTTAATTTAGGTTGAGTTGATAATTGGCATAAATTCTTAGTCGTGCCTCGCGACATTTAGCTAATGCACGCTCTGTTTGGTTGTCTACCGTCTAGTTGATTCTTGAGAGAGACTCAATTTGTTGCATGAGTAGTCTTCTGATTATATCATATTATTGTTATTATTATTTGGTGTAGTTTTTTTAGATCCCATGCAATGGAAATTCCACGCAAAGAAAGACTTTCATAGACTTCTGGTAACACAAATTTATAATATATTAAATATCACGTTAAGTGAGAATTATTTTTTGGACGATTTTAACTCTACTACAATTCAATTACTTCAATAACGATTTACTTTTCGTTTTTCAATATTAAACAATAAAATTTTTGTCCTGTATGAATCTCGTGTTATTAATTCTCAATTAATTAACCTTCACATTATCTAGATTCAATGAATCTTGAATTGATGAATTTGATTTATATGAATTTAGAGTTATTATAAATGAATTTATTTCTATTTATGTGTCTAAGAATTTTAATGAGTGTTTAAATTCATACATTAACAATTAATACTTATGTAGTATGAAGGCTGCTCATTTGTAATATTGTACTATCACAAAAAAATTGAATAATAGAAGTCGAGTTTTGAGAGTACAATTTTCTTCTTTTAAATTTATATCATAAATTTTATTTTCGTTTGAGACTCATTAAATCTTCCCAACAAATTGGTATCAAATATTACTTTTACAATATTTATAAAATATTTCAGAATAACTTGCAATGCACGACTAGTCAAGAAAAGAAGTGTAATAAACTTCATTTACGAAAAATTAAAAAAAACAATAAAGATTAAAGATGAAATTGACTAGGGTGGTGGGACAAGGTTGGACCCCAAAATGTAATATTATTGAACGAAGACCAAAAGAGTCATGACGGGTCTACAAGACAATTTTATGCGCAAGTGGTCCAAATGGTCTGTCCTCTAGCATCAATTTCCTTTCCTTGATGGTTTGATTATGATCAAATCTCCATGTTTTACAAAACCCGATTGGATTCTATCATAGTTGAATTAGTCAAATGACACATCATTTTCACGTTTAGATGTTCAAGATATCACAAGAAGCATATATTTGTGATTCAAATCTCACCACCCTTTTTTATTTGGAAAAAAAAAAAAAAAGTGTCTATATGTATTTGAAAATATGAGTATAAATGAATTAAGAAATATAATCGATTTGAAATAGTTAAAGCTAAGAGACAAGGTGAAGCACGAGTTGTTTAAATATGTTCCTTCTTTTGTGAACTTGACTGGGTGGAAAGCAATCATTCCAAAAAAATAAAATCAAGCGTTGATTAAAGATTCTATTGGAGATGATATGATAACTTTCTTGATTGAATTATTGGATAAAACATACATGAACCTTTTGATTAAATTCCAAGTCTTGCAATGAAAAGTAAAAGATCAAATGTATGGGAGGGAAGTTTTGAAATTAGAGGCAAGAACCTTTTGATTAAATTCCAAGTCTTGCAATGAAAAGGAAAATATGAGAGGGATGTTTTGAAATTAGAGGCAAGAAAAGATTTTGGGTTCACACTACAAACCGCACGAAGCTTCGTTCCTAGAAGATAATAATACTTATGGATGGTTTCGGACAAAAAATGCGGTAAGTCTTTTCTTTCTCTTAGAGAAGACGAAGAATATATATCGTTTTTCTTACGCGATTTCCCAACTTGCCTACGGGGCGAGATGGACTTTTTGTTCAATAGAGGACCCGTTAAAGTGATGTATGTTGTACACGGCCTATCATTCAGATAAGTCGAAGAAAGAGTTTATCTTCCTTCCTTTCTATGTTCAATTGAACACTATTATTATTGAATTCCATTTTACTTAAGAGCATCTCTAAGAAACTCTTCAAATATAAAATGCTCTTTATTTTAAAGGACTAATGCTTAAAAATAAGTCCCAAAAACTCTCTATTTTATTTTTTTAAAATAGCGTTTGGCTCTCTAAATTTAGAGAATGTACAATGATTGCATCTAATGTGTTATATGTTTCAATACTCTACTTTTTAAATTATTCAAACCATATTTAAATTGATTTGACATTGACATATAAAAAATTATTTTAAATAAAATATGAGGAGAAATCAATACACGTCTCTTGAAAAAAACAAAATGAAGAGCCAAAATAGAGAGCATTATTGGAGTGCATAGAAATTTTAATTCTCTAAATTTAAAGATGTTCTTTATAATGCAAATTTTCATAAATATAAATAGTTTTTTGGAGATGCTTTAAGAAGCCAAAAGTGTAGAAGGCCTGTATAAATCTGCCCCACTCTACTTGAGATTCAGAAAACCAGTATACTATGGAAGGACAACATGCCCTCTGCCTATCCATTTTTCTCATTATAGTGCTTCCTGCACTGAGCCATGGCTTGGGAACTGATCAAGCCAGTTCACTTATGGCCTTGCGTAGGTCGAAAATGGAGTCTCGAGGCATAGCAGCAGATGAAAAATGGATAGAAATCAGTGTTAATGGTTCTGAAAGAATGGCTTCTGATGTGGGAAATATGGAATATGATATGATAAAAGGTGGGCTTCCTGGACAGCCGTTAGGGGTTACATTTAAACAATATGCAGGATATGTAAATGTTGATGAAAATAAAGGGAGAAGCCTTTTCTATTACTTTGCAGAGGCTTCTGAGGATCCTTCTTCTAAACCACTTATTTTGTGGCTCAATGGAGGTGAAAACTCTCTCCCTCTTAACAACCACATCAAGAATGCATCATGCACGTGTCGAGACTTTGGTAAAGGAAAAAATAAATACAGCATTCAAGTGATAGGGTGTGTCGAAGCTCGTCCTAAGAGTTTAAGATTTTAGATGAGTCAAGTGTTGATTCTCCATTTAAGTGTCACAACATGAAAGTGCCACTCTTTTGCAACTAACTAGATTCACAGTTCTACAAAGTACGGTTTAAGTAACTGAACATGTCATGTTTATGCACAAGTATTCACTTGTTCTTTCATTTGTCAATTCTTTATTTATCTTGAGACAATTAGGGCGTGTGTGGTAGTTGGAAAACAGTATTAACAGCACTGCACATGGCAAAAAAATAAGATTTTAACTTATTTTTCTTTCTTTATCCATTGTTGATTCTGTCATCAAGAACATGCCATTATTTTTTCTTTTTCTTGAATACACGGTATAAATTGTTAACCTTATGCACAGGACCTGGTTGTTCATCACTTGGAATGGGAGCAATGACTGAACTTGGACCTTTTGGGGTCAATCCTGATGGTAAAACACTCTATTCAAGAAAATTTGCATGGAATAAAGGTAAATATAGGATTTGAAAGTGCTTTCATCTTATTACTATGTGCACACAAAGTAATGGTACAGGCTAAATTGAAGTGAATGAAATTTATACTTTCAATGTATGCGATGCAGTTGCAAATACATTGTTTCTGGAGTCGCCTGCAGGCGTTGGATTCTCTTACTCGAACACAACCTCAGACTATGACCTGTCAGGAGACAGAAGAACCTGTATAACACCTAGTGCTACATGGCTCGACAGAATAGTGAACAAAATTTCTATTCTTTTTCTTCATTAATACTCTCCGCTATGTCTACTCTACTTACCAAAAAAGCCATCAATGAAATCTTTTCCAGTTTGAACTTGTTAAAAAACATAAAATTTTGAAAGCAATCACCACCAAGTAGATAAGTAACTCTATCATACTCTCACTTCTTTAATTCAACTAAAACCATATTCTGAAATTTTTAGTCGAATAAAGATCTTGAAAGGGAAGTTTTTCAATCATCAACTCAAAGTGGCTGCCCTATTTTTCCAAATATTATGATTCTTGGCTAAATTTTTTGTAGTCCCTACTTCAATATTCTGTTATGTTGCAGCTGAGGACGCGTATACGTTTTTGATAAACTGGTTCAAGAGGTTCCCTCATTACAGAACAAGGGATTTCTATATAACAGGAGAGAGCTATGCAGGTAACTTTAACCAAAAACTTTACCTTCCAACATAAAAGAAATAATTTGAGTAAAGTAAAAATAAAAGAATAAGAAGCTACTTTTAATATAAAACATTCTTATGACATTCTGATTGATTGGATATAATCTCGACTCTCGACCCCAGGAATAGTTTTCACTCTTTTTTCAAGAACAACCTAAAGCTCCACTAAAAAATCTGAAATGATTTTTCATTATCTGGCATTTCATAGAAAAAGTATCTGTCAGCATATTGGATGTCTGATTTAAACTTCTATAATAATGTGACAGGTTACTATATTCCGGAGTTAGCAGACGTTATTGTGAACAGAAACAAGAAGGCAGACTAATCTTCAAGGATCCAACTTAAGGGCATCATGGTAAACTTTTCTAGATATATACCTTTAGTATATTGAATTTCTTTCATGTTTTCTTAAACTATGGAGCAGAGTCGTCAATTTTCTGTAAGAATAAAAAATGAATGGAAAAAATATATACCTATTATGTGTAATTGGATAAATTGATGCAAAATTTTATGAATAATTAAGATCAGTTGGTGTTATTTGATATGTAGCATCATCTTCATGTGATTACTAGTGTCTAGTTGTTTTTAATCCTGCAATTTATGTAGCGATAGACCTGACCGAGTTGTCAAAAAGGAAAAACAGCTGAATCCAAATTTAATGAACCTAAATTTTAGTTTGTTGTTGTTGTTGTTGTTGTTAGATATGCGACGTCATACGGATATATATGCTGATGCTACACAGTTTCCATATATTCTTGCTTGAGAACTTGTAAATTATATAGGTCTTTGTCTATGCTTATATTATTTCTAACCTTGTAGATTGGAAATGGGATAATGAATGATGATACAAACACGAAAGGTATTATCAATTTTCTTTGGAGCCACGCATTAATTTCAGACGAAACGTATCAAGAGCTTACAGGTCAGTGCAAGCCATGAAGCTCAAAATGTGGAAGTTTAGATGTAGATCAAATTGGAGCTATAGATTTTTATAACATATATGCCCCATTATGCACGTCTTCATTCAGATTGTCAAATAAGATGAGAAAAAATAGAGGATACGATCCTTGTGAATCGAAGTATGTACACAACTATCTTAATCTTCCTCAAGTACAGAAAGCCCTTCATGCAAACAAAACAAAACTTTCCTACAATTGGGAACTTTGCAGGCAAGAACCTTGATATTTGAAGAAGTTTTTACTACAATGTTTTATATGTTGGATTAGATAGGATTGTTGTCACATGTTACACTTTCTTAATCTTTCTGAGTTCTGTCTAATCTGACCTACCGAACATGCCAAACAAAATATAATTATCCTTGATATTTCTCGAATAGAATTCCTAGATGTTTAGACAAAATTTTGTTTTTTTTTTCTAAGCGATGTGATCAATTCCTGGAAGAACAACCCATCAATGATGTTTCCAATATATAGGAGGCTTATGGCCTTGGGTATTCGGATACTTCTTTACAGGTAATATATTTCATATTTACAAAGATGAAGACTGATCATAGTTAGAAGCAACCGGTACTGGTTTATATACATTCTCAAGGGTCAATCGCGTATATCTAAATAGATATTATGTATTTATAGAACACTACGTCATTTCATTCTATTTAGGATTGGAAACAAGCCTAATTGGACATGTTTTCTATATATATATATATATATATATATATCTCAATATTTCATTACCTTTTTCACATTTTTGAGCTTAAATTGAATCAAAAAATATGTTTGACGAGCCTCTTTTATAGTGCGTGCCTTTTGCATATGCTAATATACATCTTTGTCAGTGGCGACGTGGATGCTGTGGTTTCAGTGACTAGTAGACAATATTCCATTGGTTCTTTGAACCTTACAATGATCAAATCTTGGCGTCTTTGGTTGGATGAAACCGATGAAGTAGGTCTTACCCTTCAATTTCTTCGCATAACTAAATCTTTAATATGTTTGTTATGCTGGTTTCTATCGAGATCTGCATGCTAAATACGATCTTTTTGATCACATGAACGCATACAATATGTTTTCTATCAACTAACTTGAGTTTTTTTTTTCTGCAGGTTGCTGGATACCAAGTAGTTTATGATGGTTTAACTTTTGCAACAATTCGTAGCGTTGGTCATCAGGTTCCACAATTTCAGCCTCGGAGAGCTTTTACTTTACTGAAAATGTTTCTTGTAGGTCATTTTTAAGAGGTCTCTATGTCAGCATTAATAGACATCGAACTTATGGGATTGTTGATCTTATAGTAGTTGATGAAAATAAGATGGATTTTGCGCAGAATCTGAGCATCAAATCAATTATTAATCGTCGTTTTTTTTCCTAACTGGATCAAATGATTGAAGTATAATTTGAGGATAGTCATTATGAATTTATATCTCTATGAATACTCATAATTATATTACAAAGTTAATGAACTAAAGTCACGTTTGCTACCCTATAATGAGGAGGAACAACATTTTGTTTTTTTTTTTACTCGCTTAATACTAATATAGTTAACAAGCCATAAAATTATTACCAAAATCTTCAGTAAGTGTACCTCTAAAACAGCTTCATTTACTTACATCTTTATGTTTTCTTTTAGACAAGAATTTTTCTCCTATTGAATACTGTTGAAAAATGCAATTGTAATCTTAAAATATAAGAATGAAGAACATGTCCTCCCCCGTACCCCAGTTGTTGTTGCTGAACATTTTTCAGCATGTTAGTCAAGTTGTTGTCAAACGACCTCCCCGAGCAATTATATTAATCATTAATTATTCAGTCGGCATCGACCAATAACTAAAGTGAAACATCGACGCCATGATTGTACCGACCTAAACCTATAACATAATTGGGCCTTTGGAAATAGCCTAGTTTAATTAGAGTTGTTCATTGCCCAACCATTATCCCGGACGACTTTTGGTTGATAGCCCATTTATTACTACATATTTTTTTCTTTAGGCGTAACTATTACTTAACCTAAAAGCCCACTATATTATTATATATGTGACTCCCATTTTTGGCTTGTGGCTGTGTGTAAAAGTGAGTAATTGGCTGGCCTTTCTTGAGTGAAAAACAGGCTGCCTCTGCTTCCTGCTTCTGCGTTATCTCTCGTTTTTCATTCTCTTTAGCCTTTGTTGCTACTATTGTGGCTGTAATATATCACTCCATACCTGTCCTTTGTGTGCATATACCAAGCAATCGGGATCATGGGATTGTAGGTTGGTTTTGGACGTTGGAACTTCGTGGTGTCGATTTGGTATTCATATGAAATACTGACCCTGGAAATCTTGGAGTCAATATTTCGCTCAACACAGCAGTCAATAATACTTCAGAGGCAAGGGTTCAATTCAGAATTATTTTGTGCATCTGAAAGTTGAGATGTTCGAAGATTTTAGCATTTCTTGTCTTCTTTCCTACCAACACAAAATGAGAGAACATAACAATAGCAACAATAAATTTAAGCTTTATTCCCAATAAATTTATAATCTAGTACAAGAATCCGATTTTTTCTTTATGTTTATTTCATCATATGAAAAAAAAATAAGACGAAACTGTGAACCCCAACTTTCTATGTTCAATAAATTACTTGGATATAACTAGTAATTACTACAGCTTCCGAGGATGCTGCCAGCTTTGTAAT
>CAIGRH010119378.1:506-17303 GCA_903798295.1 Fraxinus nigra | reverse complement strand
AAAATAAATGAATAAAAAAATAAAATAAAAATAAACATTTAATCAAAGAATTCCAAGGTCCAATAATAAACTTTTTAATATTTGCGAATGTGATTTGTATCGCCGACGTATTTCACACTTTTTACCACTCGGGTCATCTATCTTAATTTAATTAATTATTTGAAGTACTATATTTTTTGTATATCTAAAAAAAAAATATCAAATGCCATTAGCCCAGAAATCGAATCTAGGTCGAACGAAAAAAAATAAAAAATGTAGGGTGAATCAATTGATTCTTGATTTATCGATTTTAATTTTTCTTAAGACTTTTTCATTAATAACACGATGAATTTCTATCGATTCCTGATTTTTTGAGCGAACTGGCTTATTCAATCCATTTTGACCATGTTCGGGTTCCATTAAAATGAGTTTTGGGGGTGATATATTTTGGAATAATGATTTTTTGAAAAATGTGATTAAAAAAATAAAAAAAAAGTTTTAAGTTATATTTAACATTATTTTATGAGAGAATGTATAGTTGAAAATGAGTCTTGACAAAATATATTTTTGCAAAATGGAACCCAGACAAGGACTACAAGTGTAATAAATGCTTTGTGGTTCTGAGTATTGGGTTACAATATATTAACTATTAAGTCTCTGTTTGGTAAATATTAAAAATTCATTCTCATTCTTCTACTCATTTTCAACCACACATCAATAAAATAATATTTTTCATCACATCAATAATTTTTTTTTCAACCACACATTTTCCATCAATCTACTATTACAGAATACATTTTTTCAAAATAATGTGGCTCAAACGTACCCTAAAACTTGATGTTATGTTGAGATAGAGATCCATTTGAATACTTGACAACATGTATGGTACACTAAAATAATATAAACAACTTACAAATTGTATTGGTTCGACATAGATTATTCAAATCTTAGATTGAAGTCCACAATTAATTTTAATCACATATTTCGTTGAATTCACGACTTTTCAAACACGAGTTTCATTAATTTTTATCAAAATTTACTAAAAAATCTAGTTTTATTCTAGAGCTTAATCGTGTTTAATATACAAACGTGTTCTTCGTAATTTAAATCAATTGTATATAGTCCATGTTTGTCATCTATTTTCTCAAACATTATTTGTTACAATAAACAATCATCACCACATATTCACTCAATAAAGTATTCTACACACAAACCAATAAAATTATTTTACTTTTCAACCACACATTCTCCAAAAAATATTATTCAAAACTCTATTTCTTCTCTCAAAATGGGAGGCAAATAGTCCCTTAAAAGAAAAAAAGGAGTGCTCACGGCCAAAATATTTCGAAATTCGTNTTTACTAAAAAATCTAGTTTTATTCTAGAGCTTAATCGTGTTTAATTTACAAACGCGTTCTTCGTAATTGAAATCAATTGTATATAGTCCATGTTTGTCATCCATTTTCTCAAACATTATTTGTTACAATAAACAATCATCACCACATATTCACTCAATAAAGTATTCTACACACAAACCAATAAAATTATTTTACTTTTCAACCACACATTCTCTAAAAAAATATTATTCAAAACTCTATTTTTTCTTCCAAAATGAGAGACAAACAGGCCTGTCAATAGTCAATTATCCCTTTTTAGAGGCATTCAAATGTTTCTACAACTCATTTTATCCAAGCTAACAACATATATTACGACATATAAATTTATTGGCTATAGCAATTCAATCTCGATGCAAGAGCTACGTTGCTTGCCAATTCAAATTTTCCACCATAACAGAGAATATTACAAGATTTTTCTCACTCATCTCACCTACTCAAAATTTACTCCCCTCAATGCTTTATGAATAAGGGTCCATGTGGTATCATTTTTGCTTCAGCTTTTGGAAGGACATATTTTAATTTTTGTTTTAAAATTAATTTTGAAAATACTTTTAAAAGAAGTTATATTAGACCAACTTTCTCTAAAAACTCTTTTAACTAAAAGAATCATTTTTATAAAATTGGTCAAACAGATCCAAAAACAGCATTTGGATCTCAAATGCTCCTTTTGACTTTTTCAAACTCATGTCACAGGCTCTTAAGAATATGAGGACTACTAAATATGTTCAATATATACTCACAAAGGGAGGAGGAAAGAAAGAAGACATGCATCAAAATATAGTGCTATATGATGACCCTTTTGAGGGAAATTCTCTATAAATTTTGCAAAATCAGATTTCTTGCACATTGAACATCACTACACTGTACAAGAGGAGCAATAGCAATATTTCAAGTCATTGCTTACACAACATAAACCATGCCAACCTCAAGGAGAGATGCCGGAGGCACCTTTAGAGCAACGTCTGGCCCCCTGCAATTCCTTCTGAGGAAATTATAACCAAAATTAATGGCAAGCCTCTTTAAGAGAGAAGATCCTTGTTTTGCCCTTACATGTGAGTGTCCAAGAATGAATGCAGTTCCAGCTTGTTGAGCTGCATACAAATCTTGTATCTCCTCCTGCAGTCGAATGTCCATTTCCGATTGTGTATCATTCCCCAACTCGTTATCAATGGCGAACCTCACTCGTCGTTCCACAACACTGACAGACTCCATTTCGATTGCATCTGAGATACTGTCGGTTGTTGAGAACCCGATGGACACGCTTGCTGGTTGTATGCTTCCCTCAATATCAAATGCTGGTAAGCCGGAGAATGTCACTGTTCCTATCACAGCCAATCGACACTCACTCGATGATGCGCCAGATAGAGAACCATCATCCTCGTTGCATACATCTGTAATGCCATGTGACTTGTACCAATCATAGCGGATGAAATCAGCCAGCTTATTAATAAGTTCAGATTCGAAAGAGTCGACATCCTGGTGAACATCCCGGTATCCATAGCGGACAATGCACCTATACGAGCGATGAGCTGGAGGGCCCACCCGGCCCACAAGGTATCGCTCATCTGGGGGGACAAATGGTACTGGAACTGATTTTATACAAACGAATACGAGGACACGGTGGAAGGCAGGGAGATTGGTGACAAAGCGAGAAAAGTTGGCAGGGATACCCGATGTGAGATCTGTGAACACGAGGCCAATGCCAGGCACCCGAGCAATGCCTAAGCTCGGACCTAAGGCTAATAGCCATTCTAATGAAACCTTATTGTGGAGGTCGTACTCGTATTTCTTAATGGTTGCATAGTGCCAAACAAACATGACCGTGACAAGGAATAGCGCAAGGAGGATGGGAAGCCAAGCACCTTCAAGGAACTTTATCAGGGAAGCTGAGAAGTACAGTAATTCAATGGATCCAAAGAAAAGCAAAAAGCACAAGGCCACAATCGGAGGTTTGTGCCAACAGAGGATAATGACCAATGACGTGAGGCAAGTAGTCACCAGCATCACCGCCATTACCGCCAAACCTGAAATTCAAACATAATGCTCATAATACCTTTTGTGATGTTATGAATATGTTTGGTATGCAATATTAGACATGACTCGACACTACATTGAACAATATCTTAAGTTCTTTTTCTTCTTTAACACTTTCATATGTTGCTGAGTCCTCCTTACCAAACATGTATAAGTTTGAGGATTACACTGGAGTTACATAAAGAGGAAGGCTGCCTGGTAAAATCAGCTCGTTTCAGAAAGGCCCTAAGTTGATTCTAATGATCATCAACTTAATGGTTTAGTGCAAGAAGAGTCAAGTTGTGCGTGTCCTACCTGATGCGTTTCCCATGTGTTTTGTGTCTCGAAATCCAATAGTCACTGCAATGCAGAGAATCATTAGCGTCCAGTTGATCTCAGGGATGTATATCTGGCCATGTATCTTATCAGAGGTGTGAACAACTTTGACCCTTGGAAAACAACCAAGCGACTGGCTCTGGTTAATTATGGAGAATGTTCCACTGATTATCGCTTGACTTCCAACCACGGAAGCAAGTATTGCTACCACAAGTACTGGCCATCTTACACTTTCTGTAGCAAAACATCAGGAGACAACAGTATTAACATAATAAGCATAAAATTCAATTACATTGCAGTCATAAATGAGTAAGGACGGACTTTGCTTTTGATCAAGATGTTATACAAGGAAAGCTGAAAAATGACCCTTTCATGATATAAACAACGTAGATCTTTCTGCTGTCTAAAGATGCATTCGCAGTGACAAAGTCATACCAGGAACTGAGACATAGAATCCAATCTTATGAATAGTGTGGTGATGCCTTGACAAGTAAGCTGCTTGACCCATATAAGCCAATATGAGTGCTGGATAGACCAAAAAGGTAAAAGCAATCTGCAGTGGAAGATAGGGACAATAATTTTAGAAGTTTAGGAAAAATATTTCTAAGAGTTAGAAAAAAATTAAAGAATTAACGAAATTTCAAACCCAAAATTGCAGTAATCAAAATGGAAAAAATGGTTCAAAATGAAGTGTACCTGAATTGCTGCATAGGAGAAGTGTCCGAGATCTGCAAACATTGCTTCTGAGCCTGTAAACACCACAACACAATGAGAATTTCTGTCATAGAACTAAACGACACACATGTATACATTTATGGCGAAAAACTGCGAATTTTAAACTCCCATGCAAAAATATCCAAATTTTATGTGAATCTGTATATCTTAATCATTGAACTACACTAAGTGAAGCCATATAAAATGGGAGATTATGTCTTTAATGATTTGAACACCTGAAATTATAATGCCTCCGAGGCTCCAAAATAAATTATTTGACTGGCATAAAGAAATCTTCAATCGTGCACTTGGTGTATCTCAGTCTCCGCAATTGTTTATCTTCAAAAGAGTTCAACAAGGCTATGCATATAATATTGCTTTATAAACTGATAAATTTGCTATAAGCCAATCGGGTCTGGCCATGGCAACCCACAGGTGCAACTAACACTTGTATCTTTATCCACTAGTTCTCAGAGTTAAAAGTTCCTTTTCTTATAAGAGAACTTAGCATGCTGGACAAGTGGTAAAGCATTATCTATGTCAATAGGAGCACATTAGTGACAGTTGGTAACATTAGTGGGATGCAAAATTTGATATACATTCTTTCATGCAGGACTGAGAATATCAAACTCCAAATTGTTCCTCGTAAAAATGTTATGAGTTTACCAGTAATACACAACAGAATTCCACCCAGCGACATCCATCCTCCTTTTCTCGTCTTCTTCAAAAACTTAAGCATGTAATAAGGGGAAAGCGCTTGATAAACATGCGGATTCCAATGGAAAATATTGTACAAGCCAAGCGTGCTGATGCATAGCAACCAAATCAATACAACTGGTGCAAAACAGGAACCAATTCGATGTGTGCCATAGTGTTGTAAAGCGAACAGGCACACTAAGATGAAGCAAGTGATGGGAATTACCGCATCTGTGAATGGGGAATAGATACAAATGTAAGTCACTTGTCCTCATTATTTCTTTGGATGGCCAATTTTGCCATCATAGTTGTGCACAAACACTTGTTTACTGATCTAAAAAAGAATTATGGAAGAAAAGATCTAGAATAGCAACATGTAATGCAGTGAAGAACATCAAAATTTTTATGAATATAAAAATATATTAAGCCTAATGGCAAATTACAATTGATTTCCAAATCAATTTTGGTATTAGATGATTCTACATTCAATCTTAAAAAAGAAAATAGCTCCAATTAAAACTGAAAATAACAAAAGTAGTCCATCTTTCCAATATACCCGTTTGAACAAAATTTTCGCTCGAACATATTGTATAAACCTTAGATGATAAAAAAGAAGATTACATTGGTGGTGATCCTTAGACATCGACAATTCAAGTCCAGAAACCGCAGAAAAAACTGCATAAAGGAATTTTTAATCATCAGCAACTAAGACCAGACCGGAGTACTGAAATGAAGCACGCAAAACAGATGGAGAGTGAGCTACCTACCAGATATTGCTGGAGTCAGGAGTCCATCTCCAATGACCATACAAGTGCCAAGAAGAACCAGAATTAATAAAGCAGTGTGTAATGATTTATACTTTTCAAGCACTGCCTTAACTCTCGAGTTGTTCTTCGTCTCAGGAGGCTGCTCAAGTATGTACGTAGAGAGAGCCGCATCGGCCACTTGTCCATTTGGAAGAAGGCTAACTTTAGCATGCCTACATATCAGGGAATATAGAGCAAAAGTACCACCTACAACAGTGCATAAGAAATATCAAATGCATGAATCATTTGTGGCAATATGTGCAATCAATTTCCAGATACTTACCCTCTCCATTGTCATCGGCTCGAAGAACTATGAAAACATATTTGAACAGAGGCACGAGAGTTAGGGTCCAGAAAACGAACGAAAGAACTCCGAAAATCTCTTCATTCGTTTCCGAGTGATGAATGTCTTCCGCAAATGTGCTCTTGTACACATAAAGAGGGGAAATGCTTAGGTCTCCATATACCACACCGAGACTCTGGTAAGCTAATAGCAGAGTGGTCTTCCAAGAGTCTTTCTGAAAAATTAAGGAACGCTTGGTCTAAGAATATCTCCTAGTTATAAGAATGTAGAATTACAATTTTAACACGTGACTGCAAATTGCCATCAGCAAACATATACAGAAGATTCACTGTATTGGAAAGGATTGAACAGTGTAAAAAAATTTAAATTCTTTCTTTTCTTCAATACTTCAAATCCTGTCTATTATCATTCGCCAAACATGCCCTAACCGCATAAAGTGTCCGAAATAAAGCAAGGAAATGTGAAAGAACTAACCCTTGAAGCACCCCAACACTTTCCATAGTCAAGATCCATGGTTCTTGAATGCAATCTTTGCCTTAAATTGCCAATAATCACCGAAATTTAAGTGCAGATCCCCACTGAAACAACACCAAAACTGACGACAAAGGTGCAGAGTAACGTAACTAGCAAATATAAAGATAAAGTTTTATTACAAGAAAACACCTAAAACCCACCGACTAATACCTCTAGTTTCCAACTGGAAATAAATAAAAACCAGCAAATATTTGCCCACTTTGAGCATTTCAGTACACTGATATTTCTTTGCACAATGCAAGAACCAACAACTCTAATTCCTCCTTACCAAATTCACTAAATAAATGTGAATGCCAAATAAATTAAAGCTCATCTATTTGCAGCAGTTTTTTCTTTTTGTGGTTGACAGTGAGAGTAAGCATCTGATGCCACACTCTGTGTTTTTCCCTAAATTAAGGAAGAACAGAACAGCACAAAATGTGTAAAGCAATTTAGATAAAGATAGGTAAAAAAAAACTTTAAATCTAGAGGATTCTTACAGTTCCACATTTCACACAGCTATATTACAAAAAAGGTGGTTAAAAATGGGAAAAACACACATTAATGTACAAAGGTTGTGGGCAAGAAAACCCAAATCACATGACTCAACTAAAGCAGCATTACCAAATCAGTCACACCAACCTGAGCCCACTGGAATAAGAGAAAATTAGACTATCAAACCCCCCTCCTTTATTCACAAATTATGCTACGCTAACCTATTGGACGACATCCTATATGACAAAAACGTTACGCGACAAAATTTCATTGAACGATTTAAAAAAAAAGTCAACAATATTATCCAATCATTTTTTTACACATCTTTTTACGTCAACAAAGATATCAAATTCTTCACGCACACACTAGTAATTTTTTATAATATTAATGCTTTACCTGATGACCGACATGCCAAATTCCTACCAACTTGAAGGGATAATACTGAAAAATTATTTTTAAATTTGTGGGTAGCCCACATTCTTGAAAGTTAACGGGCAAAGGAAAAGTGGTCTTTGGATTGTCTCAAGCTCCACTTTTTAATTCAAGTAACGTAATTGAATTCAAACCAAAATATCAAGATAATGCTATCAGTTTCACCAAATATGTAGGTAAGATTTCAATTCAAGTAAAGTAAATTGAATTAAATTCAAACCCAAAGGCTGTCATTTTTGACAAATAAATGATATTTATTACTTACCTTTATATATAACAATACAATAATTCTACTTGTACATAATTTTATCCAATTTTTTTGACAAAATGATCAAGTGACGGCTCCTTATTGGAGCGCCTATAATGACCAACTAAAGTCACCTTTTCAAGTCACCAAAAGGAAGAACTTGGAACAAAAATAAAGTGAAAGCATTGATCAATTAAAAATTCCTTTTCCTGGAAATAAATCTTTTTTTTTTCAAAAGATTGCAGGTTATCTCAGAAAAGTATCTTCTTTACAGGCAACAACACGTGACTACGACATGCACCCCCACCCCATCCCCACTCTGGTTTCAGTTTTCTTTTATGCATGAGTAACAGCTTCAATGCTCCATATTATCGTGCTTTTCAATGTTCAATGTTTAAAAAGTTACTTTTTTTTTTAAGTACTTTTCTCCACCTTGCTTACCACTTCTTTGTTGTCAATTTCAATTCAGAACGTCCAATAAGTCGTCCTTTCCACGTCCTGTCTGATTCTTCTGGTGAGTATATTGTTCCATTTTTGTTTCTTTATGTGATCTTTGACATGTGCTAGAAAACTAGCCTTTGATGAAATGAATCTTTGATTATGAAAATATTCAGTCAATTATTCTGTGAAACTGATTTGTGATTAATCATTTGATGGGATGGGACTGAACAATCCAAAGCTAATAAATGCACTAATAATTGTTACTTGAATCCCTCCACGTGCAATATATTTGCTGTAAAATAATTTTTTTTTTTAAAAAATAAAAATAAAATTGTTGGAGATTAATAAACAAGGTAAATTATTGATTCCTGAAATAACTAGTTTTATTTTACATAAAACACAAGTCCAGAAGTAATTCCATTAAATGCAGTAGAAGTTTCTCAATGTTTCCTCTTGCTTACCTTAATTTTGAAATAAATTGGGTGCTAAGTATTTACACTAAACAGATTTTGATTTCCATTTAAGAAAAATATTAAACTTCCCAAATAAATTTGAATAGTTAAACATCTCAAGCTCAAATAAATTCAATCTTTAATATTAGCAGTAGTCTGTATCTATCTATCGAGTTTAGTTAATAGTAATAAGTGAGATGAACTGTGACTAGGGTTGGACGTGAGTTGGTTCGGTCCAAAATTTTCGTGTATGTAATAAATAGAACTGTCGGGTCCAAATATAATTATGGAACCGTTCGGATTCGGTTCGGATCGGTTCGGTTACGTACCATAATTAAATTTTTTAACATTTACAGCAAGTCAGCAATACTACATAAATACAACTAATGACATATTCATTCGTAACTTCTACAAATTAACGTAACCAAATTTTAAAACATATAAATAACAACATGTCCAATAAGGAGTTTCAAATTCCATTTTAATGCTTATACTGCACTCAGATATCTAATCAGTAGCTATCGTCGCCGATAAAATGAAGGAGCTTCAAAATCGATTTGGGAATGGGAATGGGGATGTAGATTTTAAAATTATCAAATGATATGATTTTATACGGGAGTGGACGTACTGCTCACCAAATGAAATTGGAATGGAAAGGGGAAGGATAAAGCCCAAACATTGGGCTAACAAAAAACTAATTTGGCTAGACTTGACTAATTTTTTTAATTAATTTGTTAATCTGTTTAGAAAAATTAAAATAATTTAATTAATTCAATACAAAAAATTTAAAAAAACTTATTTAAATTCAGTTTTTATTCGATTCTTTAGTTCTTGGTCTAGAACTGATAACCGACTCAAACTCATCGGTTCTCGATTCAAATATCCGATCGGATATTCAACTTATGAAGAACTGTTCGATTCGGTTCGTGAGTTTTGTCCAACCATAATTGTGACATAATACCACATGTTCTCTACAATTGGATTATGATTACCTAACTCATTTCCTTCAAATTACTTAAGTCGTCTTCGGCGGAGTCTAGCTATGAACAGAATAATGACCAAATTTTCGACCATTATGCTGAACGAGAAGTACAAGGTACAAAAATTGACATTAGAACCCAACAAAATTAATCTATTACTTTAATCAATCTTATAAGAAGAAATGGTACATACAGTGATGGAGGGAGAAGGCATGCCTGGGCTGTCCTCAGACTATTTGGTTTTTTTTAAGGTAAAATGATTTTTTTACGCATTAATTCTCTCTAACTCTGACCCTGTATATGCATCAAATATATATGGAATAAAATTTCCTATAAATTAAAGAATGACACGACTCACTTTATATCATGTTGTACTTACATCGATTAGAAATGGCATTGGAGCAATTACTATTTGTAGAAATTTATATGCATGTAAATGTTATCCTTTATAGGGATATCTGTCCATTATTATCTTCTTGGGTTACTCCTATCCTATCCATGCCACAAATTTTGAAAACTTGAATGCAATGCACATTCAACAATTATTACTTTCCCTTTGGCTAAGGTAACATGAGCACGTGTTACAATTTCTTGATTCGTCCAATTTGTTTGGAGGAAAATGATTTATACAATATTGCTCTAAAAAATATGTTTTTATATTACCTTGAAATTTTTAACTTTTATTAAAGATGTGATATAGAACATATTGTTGAACAATTGGATCTAAATGGAAAAAAAATAATATTGCAGATAGAATGTCCGAATTTTAGTTTGGGCTCGTAATAGCATTTTGAAAAGAGGACAACAATACGAGTAATGCCCATGGCTATGATGTATAATGGATGTCGGCCATCCGAGTTCGTTTAAGACTCGAAAACTAATATTTAAAGTTTTAACGCTATTTTTGTTTTAGTTTATTTCGAGTTCTTTTTTAATTTTAGTTTATTTAAAATTGTTTTTCATCAATTTTAGTCTTATTAAATTAGGTTTTCATGTAAACCCTTATAAATAAAGGGTTATCTCAATGATTTTTATTATCTTTCAATTGAAAAAACTAGTGAGTTTATTTTTTCATAATTTGGTGGATTCCGAATTTCGTGTTTTTAGGTTTTCGCTTGAATTCCTTTTTCGCGCTACGTCAAGTGGTATCAGAGCTGGTTTTCCCGTCTCTATATCTTTGATTCATAAGCATGTGTGACGTACTAGTTAGTAGGGTAGATTTAGATGCAACAAACAGACGGCTTGACGATCTTACTACTCAAATCCAAGAGATTTGACAACTATTTCTGTAGGGCATTGGAAACAATGAGCAGAATGAACAACAGGCAAACAAAAATAAACAGATCACTGAGCCTATAGTTCAAGGAGGAAATAATATAAGACGTGCAGTAGAAGAAAGCGAATCGAAGTCAGATAAGGAGTTCAAAGTGCTGTCGTGTAATCATCAAAGTCGAAATACCTTTGATGATCATCGGATTAAAGCATGTACTTCCCCATTTTTTGGTAATCTGAAAATCGAGGACTTTTTGGATTTGTTGATGGACGTTGAATGACTTCTTGAAATTATTGATATGTCAGAGGACAAGATGGTTAAGATGGTGATGTTATGTTTAAAATCGTCAACGATAGTATGGTAGGATCAATTATATAAAATCAAAGGGTAACCAAGTATATCGGTAGTTTGAAGGTAGCTTTTTCAGATAGAATTGGGTTGTAGAATATTTGGATGTTGCGTGAAGCTATTAACATGTCGGCGAAGGTTTAGATGATGGAATTTGATAAGAGAGAGACCATATATAGGAGAGTTTCCCACCCGTCAAACCATCATCATCTGTTCCTTTTGGATAAAGAAAATGCCCGACTACAAACTCCAACCGACTCTAATAGGAGCAACGTTAACAATAATGGTTGGTTTGGAAATATAGGTCAAACCCAAGGTACACCTCAAAATGCAAATTCATTTGCTAGGCCCAAGAGATATTTTTTTATAGATGCCGCAAACTTGGGCATCATTTCAGTAACTACCCGGAAAGAAAGCAAGTCAATTGGTGGAGCCGAAGACAGTGGATGAGGAAGAAGATACTGAGGTGGAAGATGAGTATGCAGGAGTTGAGTTTGCTATTGAGAAAGGTTTGGAGAGGCTCACTTTGGTAATGCAGCGGATCCTTTTGTCGCCTAAGGAGGATGGGCAATGTCACTGCATTTTTCAATCTCTTTGTTCTATCAAGAATAAGGTGTATGAAGTGATTGTGGACAACGAAAACTATGAGAATTTTGTGTCGAAGTTACCTACTGCGAACCATCTTAAACTTTATTCCCTTGGTTGGGTAAAGAAAATGTCATTTGTTCAGGTTGTTGAAACTTGCAAAATACCTATTTTCATTGGTAAGCATTATAAGGATGAGATTATGCGTGATGTCATAGACATGGATGCTTACCATATCCTACTGGGTTATCCATGTCAGTTTGATGTAGATTCAACTCTCAAGAGGGATGATAATGTAATACTCTTTTTCTGAGGCAGTCATAAGATCGCTATGGTTCCTCTCAAATAGTCGGAGAAGTTACTTAACAACGAATAGAGAGTTTCCTTACCCTTACGAATAATGAAAAGGCGATTGTAAATTCAGTAAGGGAGTTTGATTGTTTTTATTCGGTCGTGGTTAAGGGCCTTTTTATTACCAATAAGGAAGAAAAGTGTGTTCCAACTGAGGTACAAGAGATATTGATAGAATTTCAAGATTTGGTCCCCAATAAACTGCTGAATGAGTTACCTCCTATGAGGAATATTCAGCACCCGATTGATTTGTTACCTGGGGCTAGCCTTCCAAAATTGCCTAATTATCGAATGAGTCCGAAGGAGAATGAGATACAGATGGAGCAAATTGAAGAGCTGTTGAGGAAATGATTCATAAGGGAGAGTATGAGTCCATGTGCAGTACATGTTCTTTTAGTGCCAAAAAAGGATGGAAAATGGTGTATGTATGTTGATAGTCGTGCCATCAACAAGATAACAGTGAAATATAGGTTTCCCATTCCATGGTTGGTGGACATGTTAGACATACTTGGTGGTTCTAAGGTCTTTCCAAAAATAGATTTTCACAGTGGTTACCACCAGATCCGCATTAAACCAGAGGACGAATGGAAGACTTTCCTCAAGAGTACGAATGGATTTTATGAATGGTTGGTGATGTCATTCGAGCTGTCAAATTCCCCAAGTACCTTCATGAGATTGATGAACCAAGTTCTTCATCCTTTCATTGGGTCTTTTGTTGGGGTTTATTTCAATGACATTCTCATTTACATCAAGTCCAAAGAAGATCACTTGGTTCAATCGAGGCAAGTCTTAAATGTTCTAAACGAGAATTAGTTGTATATCAACTTGAAAAAGTGCACGTTGTATACACATAAACTTTTGTTCCTAGGCTTTACGATTGGTGAAGAGGGTCTACATGTGGATGAAGAGAAAACATGAGCAATCCAAGATTGGCCAACACCAAAATCAGTTTCTGAGGTAAGGAGTTTCCATGTTTTGGAAACTTTCTATAGGCGATTTATCAAGAATTTTAGCACTATTATGTCATTACTTTGAGAATGTTTGAAGAAGGGAAGATTCAATTCGGAAGAGGAGCAAGA
Organism: Fraxinus nigra; assembly: GCA_903798295.1. Classification (NCBI taxonomy): domain Eukaryota; kingdom Viridiplantae; phylum Streptophyta; class Magnoliopsida; order Lamiales; family Oleaceae; genus Fraxinus; species Fraxinus nigra. The sequence continues at coordinate 3,863 of CAIGRH010119378.1, read as the reverse complement.
TAAAAGTTTTGCCTTCATCAAGGGAAAGTTGTGCACAGCTCCAGTATTATACTTGTCAAGTTTCGAGAAGATCTTTGATGTGGAGTATGATGCTAGTGTTATTGGTGTTGGGGCTATCATTTACAAATAGAAGAGAGCCGTGACTTTCTTTTTAGAAAAGTTGAGTAATACTAGGTAGAACTGGAATACTTATGAGCAGGAATTCTATGTGGTGTAGAGGGATTTGAAGTAATAAGAACACTACCTCATATAGAATGAGCTTGTGTTGTTCACTAATCACCCAAGTCTTTAAGCTTATTCATAGTCAGAATCATATTAGCGGAATTCATGCTCGGTGGGTGACTTTCCCCCAAAAATTTCCTTTTTTGATTTGATATAAATCTAGGAGTTCGAATAGAGTTGTTGATACTCTTAGCCGGAGGGCCTCGTTGCTTGTTACACTGACACAAGAAATTGTTAGATTTGATTGCTTGAAGGAACTTTATGTAGATGATCCTGACTTCAAGAAGATTTAGAGCAATGTATGAATCTTGAAACAGTGACGATTTCTATATCAGTGATAGATATTTGTTCAAGGGCAACCAGCTTTACATTCCCATTTCATCTCTGCATGAAACGTTGATTCGAGATCTACATGATGAAGGTCTAAGTGACACTTAGGGCGTAACAAGACAATAGCTAGTTTGGAAGCTAAGTATTATTGGCCACAATTGAAGCGAGATGTTGGATTTATAGTCAGAAAATGATATACTTGTGAGGTATCAAATGGTCAAGTGGAGAATATTGGGTTTTACATGCGACTTCATGTTCCTTAGGGCATATGGCAAGATCTTGCTATGAATTTTGTTCTGGGACTGCCTCGTACTTAACGGGGTGTAGATTCTATTTTTGTGGTTGTTGAAAGGTTCTACAAGATGACTCACTTTATAGCTTGTCGGAAGACCTCATATCCATCAAATATCATTAAATTGTTTTTCAAGGAAGTTGTTCGATTGCATGAAGTTCCCAAATCTATCACATCATATCGGGATACAAAGTTTGTGGGACACTTTTAGATTACATTGTGGAAGTTGTTTGAGATGGGTTTGAATAGAAGTATCATTGCTTATCCCTAGACTGACAGACAGATCGAAGCCACTAATCGTACCCTTGTAAATATGTTTCATAGTGTTTGTGAAGATAAGCTTGAACACTGGAATCTTGCTCTACCTCAGGTCGAGTTTGCATACAACATCGCAGTTCATAATCTTACAAGCAAGTCCCCGTTTGTTATTGTTTATACAGAGGTTCCTTACCATGTTGTGAATTTGCTAAAATTGCCCAAGGAAAATAGAGTGTGGCTACTGAACATTTGGTAGAAGAGGTGCTACTAGTCCGTGATGAAGTAAAACAGAAATTGGAAAAGACTAATGCAAAGTGTAAGACAACGGCAAATTTACATAGATGGGACAAACAATTTCAAGAAGGAGATTCAATGATGGTCTTCCTGAGAAATGAGAGGTTTCTCATTGGTACTTACAACAAGCTGAAACCAGGAAAGTATGGGCTTTTTAAAGTACTTAAGCGGATTAACAACAATACCCACACTATTAATTTACCAGCTTCTTTGAGTATTTCTCGAACGCTCAATGTGACAAATTTGTATAAGTTTCATAAAATTTTTGATCATTTATATCTAGATTATATATCGGGGTTGAGTTCTTCGAAGGTGGAAGTGATTAATATAGAGCATATTATTGAATAATTGGATCAAAATGGAGAAAAGTAATAGTGCAGAAACAACATATGAATTTCGATTTGGGCTCATAATAGCATTTTGGAAAGAGGATGGCAATACGAGTAATACTCGTGTCTATGCCATGATGTACAATAGATTTCGGCCATCTGAGTTCGTTTAGGACTCAAACTATTTTTAAAACTTTTAATGCTATTTTTGTCATTTAATTTATTTTTAATTTAATTTGTTTAAACTAAGTTTTCATTAATTTTAGTCTTATTAAACTATATTTTCATGTAACCCTTATAAATGAAGGGCTATCTTATTTTTTTTTATTATCTTCCAATTAATAATTTGGTGGATCCAAATTTTGTATTCTTAATATTTTTGCTTGAATTCATTTTTCGCGCTGTATCAAGATGGACCTTAGAGAAAATGAAAAAGATCGTTCTTCTCCTTAAGTGATAGATTTTCATAAATTTTATTTTCTTTTCTAGAAAAAACAATGACTATATTTGGTAGAATTACTTTTAATTATGTACAAATAGAATTATTCTCCATAGAAACTGGCCAGAACACTCACATGGAGTGGACCGCATGTGAGTAAAATATTGAAACCCCACTTGCTGTGAGTAATCTGGCCATTCTACTTCTGTACGTGAAGCAGAACTGGATATATAAACCCACAAAGTAAACATTAGTTTTAAAGATCCACGATATAAATCGAGTCATTGTATCTTATTCTTTATTTTAGAATGATGACCACGACACCCCATATTTACATCTAGATGACTTCATTTAAATAGTAGTATTCCTTAAGTCGTCATGTCCACGACAAGTGATCCCACAAGGATAATTTACTCATGTACCATGTTACCAACAGTAAAAATCACGTTGGATAGAAATCACACTTAAAACGGACTAGCAAAACGTGACAAAGACAAAAATGTTACTATCTAACCGCTAAAACTTTTAATGAGATTATTAACTTGGTATAATGCATGTTTGGATGATGATTATTATATAATCACTTTTTGATAAAAAAAAATTTTATTCACACATTTTCATATGGCCAAAAACTTATAATCATTTAACTTACAATTTAATCACCAAACAAACATACAAGGGAAATATTTGGTTCAAAATATGATTACCACTTATTTATTAGAAAATGCACACGTGCTAAACATTTGATATAGAAAATGAACTCAAATTGTATGTAAGAGAACACAATGACAACGACTTAAATGAATAAATGTGACAATATCGAACCCCTCAAGCTTTTAACTAAGATGATTTACAAAAATAAGATGTTCAACTCGTTACAAACCACATATTGAGCATGAGCTTAATCACGTTAAATACAATTAAAGTTAGAGTACTGCTATTTATTATTTTAATGATGAATATCGATTATGTGATAATTTAGGTGGAATGATGAAATGAACAGTTCAATTTTCACGAGAGAGAGGGATTAAACTATCATATTACATATTTCACATAAGTTATCATATCATCGATATTCTATTATTATAATAATAAATAGAATTATTCTTAAAATTATCAAGGTACGTGACTACGATTCTCCCAACTCGATGAGGTCAAATTAATGGAGTATCTTTCGAAAAAAAAAAAAAAAA